>CAJNSZ010000201.1:15892-65970 GCA_905329745.1 Rotaria sp. Silwood2
CAATCAAACTCATGCCCATACATTACATCCACGACAAATTCCACATCTACAACCGAACCCATAGATAATGCATGCACCTTTACCCCCAACGACACCCAAAAACGAATCCATACTCATACACCATCCAGACGACCAAATGCATATCAGCCACCAAACCCAGACAACGCCCTCATGAGCGAGCCCACTCTCATACCCAAATTGACAACTGCGCACCACACATCCGCATCTAAACTCCACACACGGCATCCACTACAAAATTCGCACCGACACCCTCATGCTGTCTAACGTCGTCCTTATCAGATAGCAATATTTTAGAAGCTACATTTGCGTTTTCTATGAGTATCATCAAGATTATTTCAGATTGAGCTTGGGATGCTTACAAACAAGTGGTCCCATCGTATTCCGCATTCAAGATTGCATTGATATGCTAGGGTAGATGGTGTCTCACCGCTGTCAGGGTTATCAGTTACGAAAAGTCCGACCGCGTTTAGTGTCACTTTTCGGGGTCGACAAGATAAGAAGATCTCAAAGCCGTTTCTACGCATCCTAAGTTAGTTCTTGCGTCACCTTGTAGACCAAAGTTTGATGCTGACGATCATACAGCTCCTGTACAAAGTTAAGGATTCTTTTTTGAAAAAATTGAGTTTCATAATCGAGTTTTTGGCCGAAACCTGGTTTTGGTAGAAGTATTCCGGACTAGTGCTTTGCTCAAAAAGGCTGAAATTTTGAATGCGAAAGGACTCACCAACATATGCTCGTAGACATTTTCACACCTATACGCTTCTCTAGTCTGGGGATATAAATTGCCAAAATTGGCCGAAGTAGTGATTTTTGCCTGCATTGGTGAAATCCATAGAATATAAGAGAATGAACTACTTCTGGTGGAACTTCTGTTATGTGTAGAACCTAGCAGTGTATGTATGCACAAAAAGCTTCTGCCCAGTTGGTTCAGTTACTCTTGAGACATTATGTTCTGACAATTCGTTCTGGTTTTAATAGGGTTTTATACAGTTCTTAGTATGAGCACAAACTACAACCGAGGATTCAATTTTTTCTGAATCGGTTAATCCCAAAAAATCATCAAAGTATTGCTTCTATGATATATGTTAAAATGAGTCGAATCAGAGAATATTGATTGATCTCTTCGTGTAGCAATAGATCGTGGCTTAAGCGGAATGCCTGTCATAGTCAAAGATACTGTTGGAGATTTCAATGGGAACAAGAGTAGTAGACCTTGCTGATTATGAATACATAAATTCTACTTGAGAGAGATCACATTTGAGACACTGAAATTTCGTACGTTTTAGAAAGTCGAGGATTGAATAATTTGAATATTGATCATCTCATGTTTGGTTGTCGAATTCTCGCTTAATAGACTAAAAACTGCCTAACGATATTTGACTCTGACTGTTTCAATATCGCTATCATTACACATCTTGCATTGTTCACATATAACGATATGAAAAACGTTAATAGTCCTGAGAGAACACTATTTTATATGTCTAAAGCTGAAGCCTTTCTGGCTCTTATGAGCTGAAAACGAGCGAAGATCATAACAATCAGAAAGCGAGATTATATGCTTGAATGTATCAGGCGCAGATAACAAGGAGAACATACTCTGCATGAATGCATGTCACCAACAAGATGAAAATATGTTCNTGCATTGTTCACATATAACGATATGAAAAACGTTAATAGTCCTGAGAGAACACTATTTTATATGTCTAAAGCTGAAGCCTTTCTGGCTCTTATGAGCTGAAAACGAGCGAAGATCATAACAATCAGAAAGCGAGATTATATGCTTGAATGTATCAGGCGCAGATAACAAGGAGAACATACTCTGCATGAATGCATGTCACCAACAAGATGAAAATATGTTCATTTAGATTCACTTGTGTATTGGCACATTGCTCTGACTTTATCACAATAACAAGTTCTGAAAAACGTGCAACTGTAATTGAAGTATTTTCTTGCATGACCCACGAGAAATAGAACCAGCAAGACTTAAATCTTCGGTACATAAAATAATTTTCTCTCAGGACTATTAACGTTTTTTGTGCCGTTATATTTGAACAAAGCAAGATGTGCAATGATAGCGATATTGAAACATTCAGAGTCAAATATCGTTAGGCAGTTTTTAATATATTAAGTGAGAATTCGACAACCAAACATGAGATGATCAATAATTAAATTCGATCCTTGGCATTCTAGAACGTACGAAATTTTCTTATCGCAAATGTGATCTCTCTCCGGTAGAATATATGAATTCTGTCTCATTTAAAGTCCCATGGGAAAAAACGCATTATGTCATGAGAATCAGCCTGTCAAGCTCTACAGACTAGTACAGATCTGATTCAAAGCACGCATCACACTTGGATACCTTCCATTGCAAGATTATTTCGGTCAAAACCACTCCGCAGTGATATATATTGAAACCTAGAACAAGCCAGTTTTCTATCCTTTGGAGATGTTTCGCGGCTTCTGAATATTATACCATAGTTAAAAAAACCCTGTTTACATCGGCATACGTGGAGTTTCGGCTTCAAGTCTGTGAATTGTTGTTCATAAAACTCTATAAAACGTTGGAAAGTGTTACTTCATGAGTAAGTAGATCAAAAAGACATGTGTTTACTCCGATTCTTGTATTCCGTAAAAGAATACTTTCGTACAGTTGTCTACCTCTCCTCTGTGGATTGCTCGCAGTATTTTCGAATTAGTTTTTGAAACATTTTGCTGTATTTGAAAATGCCTGATGAAGCTACGTTTCATTTATTTAATTCAAATACGTTCGATATATTTCCCTAGAGGAAGATTATTTATTCTTAGGCGTGGTAAATATAATGGATTCGAGATTATATTGAGATCTCCTCCTAATTACTCAAAAATAATATTCGATGGCTACAGAGTCACCGATGATTTTCAAGCGATGCTCCACTTTTTGAATTCGATATCTTTATTTGTAACCATATTAAGTCTACAACAGGCTTTAGTTGAATTTAGATAGTATAGTTGCAACTTATTTTCAAGTTTTCGCCTTAATTATGTACAAAATCACAATGATTCGATTTAAAAAATATCTGATATAAAGTTACCGATTCAAACCTTTCGTACGGAACAATAGTAATTAGCGAGTAATTTCTACTAATTTAGCTAGCATTAGGTGACTTGTGATGAACTTATTTATAGTAAATCTCTGTCTGGTGGTCTGTTGTAATATGAAATTAGCAACATCATCTGTTCTGAAATGTAGCTAACTTTTCATGAAAAATTCTAGCATGGTCAAATCATTAGTCATCGTTAATTTGATTAGTGACTCAACCCGATGAGAAATTTCTCAAGTGGAAACAATCGTAGATAATTAGACCAATTCTATCACAAGAGAGATAAATCTAAGCTATAATATCGTCATAGATTGAATGATAATCATTCGTGACGTTCTGCAGTACCAGATCAATACTTACAAAGGCTCAGAGACGTGACGACTCATTTGATATTCATCCTTAGCATGTTTTGTTTTTGTAAGAAATCACTTTGCCTATCTTGCAGCTATTGGATAGGATGAACTGCAAGATTCTCATGAGCCTTTGAGTTTTACATAAATTGTCTTGGTATCTATTGTCAAATCAATGCTAATCCTAATACAGTAGTCCACAAAAGTCTTCGGCTCTCTAAATCTAGGAACCTTGTGGATTTCAAGAGCTAAAACTTTGTAGGAATACCTTTCTTGATGCACCTTGATCGGTCACACAAACAGCAGTTCAGACAATTCAGTATTACAAGAGTTCTACCTATAGAAAACCAGATCCGTTATCGTCGGTGATAAGAAAAATTGATCTTGGACAAATTTCATTCTGCTACGAAGCACAGAAGCACAAAAAAGTTGAACATTTTGACAGAGAAATGAAGCTCAAGTTACACTCTTCTCACAGTAAAATTTGCAAGTAATTCGTTCTTGTAGTATGGACAGATGCACCATTTTTCATCATGACAACACAATCGGCTGAAAATCTTAGAATATATAGAGCAGAAGGTAAGAGGCATCTGGAAAAAATTTCTTCCTGAAATAGTGTGTCTTCGAAGTGTTCAGCTATTAAAACAGCTGATACGAGAGTTCTGAAAAAATCAGTTCACCAGTAATATGATAGGCATCCTCTTAAAACCAAACTAAATCAACTCGTATTTTGTGTGCATAAAGCCTCAGTGGTTAGCTACAAGTTGATGAGCAACACAGTCACAAATCCTTTAGTGTTTAGCAAAGACACAAGTCGTTACGTCAACAGGATGAAATTCTACACTTCGTGAAATACGGAGACGTTTTATCTGCAGTTTGTGTCGACGACCAAGGTGAACCAAGAAAGGTATTTCTGCAAAGTTTGAATTCTTGGAACCTTATGGGTTTCAAAATCCACGAGGCTGGAGACTTTAGTAGGGTGCTCTATAGCATCTAATGACTTTATTATCGCACTTGAAGAAAAAACTATGTTAATGGAATTTGAAGTTCATCCGAGAAAATACTAAACCTTAACTTATGCGTAATTGAAATGTGCATTACTATGGATAAGACATTCTACTATTTATTCATGCAATAAAGTCTTTGATAGTAAACGGTCTATGAAATTTCTATCAACATTCTTTGAACGGTACATTACTCCTAGGTTACTCCCAAGATTTTTTTTGAACAAAATAACACTGTAAAGTACTTTTCTTAAAATTTTCTAAACTGTTTTATATATCCGACATTTAGGGAAAATATTATGATATTTGGGCGTTGCGTCACAATCCTGGCATATTATATGATTGTTGGCATATGATGACAAATGCTACCCAGCATGGTGTTTCATACGAAGATGCGTTCCAAAAGTACATTGGTATACATCAATTGCCAATACCAAAAGAACATGATCTGATCGAAGTCGAATCGTCCTTTGGTGGCATTGCTGTTTATCAAACAAAATACATTCGCGACTGTATGTACTCTGGTTATGGTGAAAATGGACGTGAACTTTGTGAACATGTGCCATTTAATTCATGCATTCGGGATAATGGAGGAAGAATATTCATCAATCCAAGATTTCAAAACTCACACGGCCAGGACCATAAATGAAACTTTAGGAAAGAATTCCTAAGGGTGACGTTTTTGTCGGCTACCTTTTCTTCAAATGAACAGTTCGGATGATAAACAAGACAGCAACTTCAACAAAGGCTTTTAGAGTTTGTAGCACTGGGGGCAAGTAAACCTGAGTGTGGTTGTAGATAGCGAATGTGAGGGCGGGTGAGTCTTTAAATGTATCTACTACAGCTGTGACGCAGTTATATGTTCGTACGTCTAGGTTTCAACATAGGGTATGGGTGAGGGTTTCGCTGTTAACGAGAATCAACACAAGTCTGACTTCTTCGCGAAAATTCAAAAGTACTCCGACAGCCACACCCACATACACGTATCTATGCCTAGTCTTATTCGACTCTGACACTCATGCCCCTCTTCACTAGCACTCATCAACACCACTACCCGAACTGCTCAAAGCCACTGACACGGGCATCCACACCTAAATTTAATGATGAATTCTTTTGTACTTCAAGCAAACTATTGTTTAAAAGTTTTTTTTCTTTTAACTGAGTTTGATAATACGCTGCTTTTTTGAGAAATTTAGACAGAATCTTTAAACATAATTTAGAGAAGAACCATGATTGGCTTCATTTGGAACAGAAACTGTTGTATGATTATTGGTAATGATTCTTGATTTGGCTTCTTTAGGTAATAATGCTAGATCTGGATGTGCCACTGACATATTTTCGATTATTGCATGCTCTTATTGTCGTCAATTTTTTAACTTACTTCTATAAAAATGTACATAGGTAGTCGGTAGTAATTGACTGAAACCGACGCATTCAATATTATGGATGACAGAAGCAATGTTTTGTAAATATTCAATATTAATAGAGTTGGTCGTCGTATGAAGAATAGAGCCAACCACTTGTTTAAAAGCTTTATTTGTAGTTGATAAATATTTAGGCATTCCATCGCTTGTTTGCTCTTCTTCGTTTTGCTTTCATTTTTCTCGTTATTGTTGTTTGTGGTGGTGGTGATGGTGTTCGGGATTGTCGTTGTTTTATCGCTATTGTTCCTGGCGGTTGTTTTGATTCAACATTGTTGCTTTGTTCTTCACCGAGAACCTGATAATTTAATTGACTTATTTTTTTTTTAAATAAATCTTGTTCTTCCGCAGTCAAATCAATAAAGATGGTGTCAGTGCCATTATATTGTTTGATTTGAATTGCACCCTAATTATCATTATCTTTGTTAATACTCATAGAGAGATTATTTAAATCATCAGTTGCATTTTTCTCCTCATCCATATCATCGTCATATTGATGGAAAATATCATCAAATTGATTGATATCTCTCTTAATCTATAACAGACAGTTGCTGTAAGTTGAAATATTTCAAATTTTTGAAAGCCACACATAGTGTGATGTGGATCAGTCATATGTTCCATATAAAAGAAACTTACTTGAAACCAAAGGAGATCACAATCGAACATAAACTGTAAGCGTTAATAGATTTGAGAATAGCTCAGATCAAAAACGTACGACAGAAAACGGCCGAGCCTGGACGAATTTTCGGCGAGTCCCGAAAGTAGGATTTTGAAATTGCTTGCGGCTTTCGTTTCTAGTTTAATTCCTGCAAATATCGGGGTCTGAGAGCAATACCCATACATGATTGCACATTTTTAGTATGATTCAAACTATCATTCCAATGTTTTTGTTCCTAACAATGGAAAGGCATGTACTGTCAAACACAAAAATTGACCATGTTCAGGTCAAATAATCACTTTCATCGAGAAACTAACGAATTTAAATATATGAGCTGCTGATGGCGTACCTAGACACAGATATTTAATTTTTAATTTATGCATTATTTGGGTATAGAAGCATGATAATGTATAAACTATTCAGATCAACTTTTTAGTATAATCATTAGACTTTTTAGGAAGCGAATTCCCAAAATTTTGAGGAAATTTTTTACAATATTAGTACCGCTCTAAATTCAACCTCTTCTGAAGTTTAATAGTACTGAATTGGAAAAGAACAAGTATTGTGTTTGAAAAGTGTCGATATGTAAGATATTTAAACATTAAGTGCATTTATGTATCACTTTATAATTTATAATATGTTCCTGTTATGGTATGTACTAAAGTTGTGTTATAAGAGAAACGGATGAACGTAGTGGTGTGACTCAACTCAACTATACGTGTATTTACTTTTCGTTCTCTTCTTTCTGTTCTACTAGCATACATGGATAACGCAAGCTACTATCTCTCTCTTTTTCATTTCTGTATACGTATTATACAAGACGTCATGATCTTGTTCACATCTGCCGTTGTACATGATGTCATAATCTTTATATCTCTCTCTTCTTTTGACCGACGTAGTTTTCTTTCTGGAACGATCTTTCTTGTTCAATCTCAAGTATATATATACCCCGTCGTTTCTCGAAAGGATTCATTCATTCACTCGACTCATTCTATACTTTTCATTCCATTATATTCTATTCGAGTTATTCATTCTTGGCGGTTGTTGTGTGACATTGGGTTGTGCATAAAAGGTGATCATGCATAAAAGTGAAAAAGGATCTAACAGTTCCTTTGCGATTGGTGTTTGGAAGTCTCAATCAAGTGCACGTTCAAAGTAACGTTCTCTCGTACTTTCCGCCACGGCTAACACTGAGAAAAATGGACCTCAGTGACTAAAAATGTGAATCTAGTAGACATTGCGAAACATCTTCTCCATTTGACAGCAACGGAATTTTGCTTTGAGGACTCAACAATAATTGCTGATGAAGTTTTCGCTTCACAACAATTATTCGAAATTTTAAACACATTTAAAGATAGTTACTTTAATGAACTATATACTTAATAAACTCTCGATTTCCATAATGAATACTATGAAATGAGCGACGAAGAAGGCAGCACTGACGAAGAAGAGAATATTAATGATTATGATGAAAATCAATACTTGAACATTCAAAATAATTTTACATTAGCAGAGATGGAAGACACAGTGGAATGGGTTGATCAATATCCAAACTATAAATTTGCAACTATTAAAAGTAGCTTCCGAAAAGTCAAATACATGCATTATATTACAAGGTTTAGAGAATATATTAAAAAGAACGGCACAAGATTAGAAAAACTAAAACAAATCATTGAATTTATCTGGAACGAATTTTATGTGACAAGAGCAATTGAAAAAGAAGTAATTCATAATATCTATCTAGAATTTTTTGTCATTCGAAAGACAAGAGAACTAAATTGGAAAATTTTCAAAGGAGATGAAACATTTATCAAGGTGTTCAAGAGAGAAAATCGAATTTCATGAAGAATGTACACCAAACTGATTGCACAAGTTTCCTCCACCAGAAAAATGTATAGTTTGAAAGGTACGTCAAGTTTTACTTCAGATTCTGGTGTATCCGTGTGAATGTCATATATTCGTATATTTTAGATGCTCACGACTAGATTGAAAATCAAAGTTCTTAGTTTTTAATTATTCTGCTCATGAAATTTACAACAGTGACCAATGGTGATTTCAACAGGAATATATTGCTCCAAGATGTCTCTGTTTCACTGCTGAAAGAACAACATAAGTCGCTGTTAAAAAGAACAATAATATAGCGCACTCTTATACCGTGCAACCTATTACATCAGCTGATGGTCAATTATTAGACAAATTCTTCCTTATTCTCCAGGAAAAGAAAAAGGAATTCGGTAACAGAGTAGAGAAAGATTTAACTGTACCACCAAATATCGTAGTACGGACTTCAAAATCTGGAAAAGCAGTGATAAAAAACATCCCACTTTTTTAAATGAAGTTTTACGTCCTTTGGTTGGAAGAAAATTTCTTTGTTTCCTTGATTGTCGGACAACTCAAACTGATCTAAAAAAATTTAGAGCAGAATTTCCATATCAAGACAGTCAATTATTGATTTTTCCTAAGGGATCAACGGGTTATATTCAACTGCAAGATCTGTTCTTATTTCGTTCGTGGCGATTTATTCATGAAAAAGTCGAGCATTGCATTCATAGCAATCGAATAGAAATGAATTTCAACGATCGTCAATATTTCATAAATATGCATTCTATTATTTACAATCAGCTATCTGCTTCACAATTCAAAAACCTTATTAAGTCTGGATTCGTGCAAGCTAAGATACTCAACGAAACAATTGATGAAATCAACAAACCAAAGGACGTTTGCTCTAAATTCTATGATCTTTATTGCTCAGTTATGAATTGTGAAAAAGGAACCTTTCTCATTTACGGTTGGTGTAAAAAGTACTTTTGTTATTATCACTGATTGAAGATCTTCATCTCCATCTATAGTACATCTTTTGAAATATTATTTTGTACAATTTATTAATTTCACGTAAAATAAAGTCGAAAGTATTGATGAATGGAGGATTTCTATATATAAAAATAGATACATCTTGTATTCCATACCAGTAAACTACAGAAGAAGTAGTATCTAGAGAGACCTAACTATTGTCAAAAAATGTTGTTAAGGTTTTGGGAACTCGCTTCCTAAAAAATCTGATGATTAAACTAAGAAGTTGATGTGAATGGCTCATACATTATCATGCTTCTATACTCAAATAATACATAACTTAAAAATTAAATATCTGTGTCTAGGTACTCCATCAGCAGCTTATTTTTTAAATTCGTTAGTTTCTCGGTGAAAGTGATCATTTGACTCGAACATGGTCAATTTTTGTGTTTGACAGTACACGCTCTGCCATTATGAGTCTTGCTTGATTAGATAGGATCTATTAAGACTAGACTAAAAAGCCTAGAATGATTTATGCCTATGGGTCTTTCCTCTTGAATTATGGTCATGTTACTAAGTAATTTTACCGAGGTACTGTGGTCCCCCTCAAGTCAGCTTAAACTCAATTTTCGAGTTTCAAGTTCAAACTTTGCACAAATCAAGTTCTCAAAGGGATTAGATCATTGTGAATGTTTCAGATTTTCTGGCATTGCGTATCCAGAGATATGAATATAGGAAATTTTGTTCTTATATCATATCTCAGGATAGGCGATACTTGAAAATCTGAAACATTCACAAACTAATATTGAACAACATCTAACTATGTTTTAGTTGACTTTTTTCGAACAATATGATTCCTTTATAATTGCTACGTTTGATCTATTTTTATTTGAAATAATTCTTTAACATAGCTAAGAGGCATCTCAATTCACAAAAAGGATGCTACTGTAGACAGAAAGATAAGGTGAGCTAAAACGTACGGTTTTCATAGTACATTTCCTATTTAAGGTTTCTTGATATCTAAGTATTTTCACAGTTACATGATGGCACTTGTCAGTAAGATCTTGACAACAGAACTTAATCTTTTTTGATAGTTTGCTATGAAAGCATGAGCTAAAAACTACTAGCTATTGGGATTCTATGAGAGTTGGGCAAAATTAGTCCAGAAAAGTGGGCTCAAAATTTCGCGATGAAAAATCTGCTAATTTTTTGTGATCATAAAAAAATTCATTAAACATTCTCTGAGGTCCTCATTCAAGCATGGAAAAGTGCTAGTCGATATTTAGAGCTGGGATTTCAACAATGATTGAAAATTCATCAGTTAGAAACTTCTAGACTCATATTCCTTGATCATTGAAATCATGAAAACTGTTAAAAACAAGCAAAATAAGCATATTCGAGTACCCCAAAAATTTTTAAAAATTAACTCAAAAGCGGTGAAAACCGACCGGTCCGGTTCCAAATATGATCTGATGCTTCTATTCAGCATTGTATCTTATAATAAAAATGGGCAGATGCATTTATTCATAACAGTAATTGCTAGAAACTTGAATATCTATAAATTTAAACTTTAACTATATATTTCTTGTATTTTGACGGTTGCATAATATTATTGGTAATAATATCGATACGTCGACTTGAATGACAACAGTTTAATGTTAATAAGCATTTGCGCATGTGTCGACTGATGTATGACGTAAAATTATGTAAATGTTCAGATTTTAAAAGACTTCTACTGTACCATTATCTGAAAAAAGTTTGTCACGTTTACAAACCTATAGTGTTACCGAAATACTGTTCCACAATGTTTTGATATTCTAATAGAGAATTAATTTACATGCATTATTGAATCAAGTTTATATCAATATTAATTGCTACCAAAAATAATTAAGTGGATGAACAACATAATATTCATACATCATATTCTTTATTAGATTGATAAGTTAATTTTCTTATGATTCAGAACTAAGCATACATATGACAATAATTAGTTATAATCTCAACTAATTATTTTAGATCAATCAAATATGAATTCTTATTTTCTTCAAACGTGATATACAAATATTTATTCAATGCTGACTTTCATCTAGACAATTAATGCTAATAAAGATACGATAACAGTAAGAAAGAAGAAATACATAAAGAAAAACTACAAGAGAAAAACAATTCTTTGCTATCTTGATATCTGTCCAATATGTACATGAACGTAATAATATGGTTATGTGTTAAACATGCAAGAAAATAATATTATCTGACGTATTCAAGTAGACAATATCTGAGAACAAAAAAATCACACATGCACGCATATATATCAATCTGAAAGTTATTCATAAAAAATGTGGTGTTTGTGTTTGATCAAGATATGTTGCATCGGTAAATGTTTCTGATAGTGGTTTGCTTGATTTAAGTTCTTTAAGCCATGCTTGAAGTTGATCTTTTATTACAGGGTAATGTCCTAATGTACGGCGTGTTAATTTAAGTGTTCGACGTGATAAATACCAATGACCTTGAGTTTTCCAAAATGTTTGAAATAAGCGTTCTACAAAAGATAATCACATGAAAAAACACAGATTTTAATTCTACTGAAAAAAAACAAACCTTTAGCCCAACTAGGTATACGAGTTTCATCTTCATCATCATTATCTGAATCTTGATCTGAACGTACATCTTCAATACCATAATCACCATCACCTGAATCATGAGTTGTATCACTAATTGAAAAGTATTAAAAACAATAAAGAACAATAAGATTGATTTGTCTTTTTGACGAAGATTTGAGACAGTACTCATGTCAATAAAAGTATGCAAACGCTCTCGAACGGAAAAACTAGTTCACAAAATTTGAACACACGACAAATCAAAAGAAAACCTCGATGAAGGTTTTAGATCTCTTAAACTGATTTTTCAACAGAATATAACACATTCTCATCAGATTTGTCAAAATCCTAGTCAACAGAGATGAGCCATCTTCCACTATGGCTTCAAGATCTTGTAAATTGTCACAGCACTGAGCATCTTCTTTCACATTGATACATGTATTGTGTACACAAAAAGAATTAAGAAAAAAATTTTTTCAACTAACGTCATTGTTGCATCAAGTTCCAGTTCATCATAAGCATTTGTGGGTGTTGGTGAAATAGTCCAATCTGCTTTATGTTGTGCATTTGGTTGAATTAATGAGCATGATGGTAGTGTAATATCATTTCTTTGTGGATTACTTTTATCAACAACAAATGTATATTCAGCATTTGCTGCTGTTGTTGTTGCTTTTTTTAATCCAAAATTTGCTGGTTGTTTAAGTATTTTAGTTTGACCAAGTATTTTATTACTAGTTGTATCAAGTATAACTGGTTTATGTAGTTGTTGTTGTTGCTGTACAGTTGTTTTTGGAAGATTTGTAGATTCATTCATTGAATTATTAAATGTAGTTGAATTATTAAAATTATTTCCTTGTGCTTTTTTATTAACAATAGTATTTGTTTTCGATTGATTATCAGATACACGTAATTGATTTTTTTGATCTTTATCTTGTTGAATTTGTTTAGCACGATTAAGAACTTCTTCACGTTTTTTTGCTTGTTCATGTACTTTAAAAGAGGGAAAATGGCTTAATATTTAAAAATATAAATTCCGATTTTATTTACATTTTTCCACTTTACGTTTACGTTCTTCTTGTTTACGTTCTTCAACAGCGCGTGCTAATTGTTCACGTTGCTCTTGACTAAGACGAGATGTATTACTTGTAACGGATGGTTTATTACGAAATAATGTACGAGAATCTGGACGATGTTGACGATCATTTGATGGACGTGCAAACTAATCAATTTAAAATTTAGATCGTTGTTTTTCTTTTTCTTATCCAAATTGAATAATTTTATTTACTTTACGTATAGCACTTGTTTTACCAGTGCCAAAGCCTGAAATTCGTTTACCAGTTGACCATTTCGATGATAGTTTTTGCTTAATGAAAAAACGAATAATAAATATTTGAAGAAACAGAGGATGGGAATAGATTAGTTACTGGAAATTTTTGACCTGTCATTGATGTTCGATTTGATGAAGTATTTAAGTGTGTTGAAGTATCATTATTATTTTCAGTCATTTTTGCTTGTTGTTTTTTCTTCTTGCCTTTTTTCTTAGTTGATTTTGGTGCTTCATTTTCTTCATCACCATTTGCATCCACATAATTCTGATCATCATTATCATCAAGAAGGATAACATTTGTGTTATTGTTATTTATTTCTTGTTCAGTATTTGGTTCATTCCGAGGTTGCAATACTCGACTAGGTGATAACGGTTGTATAACAAAACGTGATATTGATGATGGATCTGCTTGCCATTGAATTGATTCATATTCAATTGGTTGATCGGAACGAAATGGTAAATAGAGTGATTGTTCGGAAATTTTCGGCCGATCAGATAATGATCGATCAAGACATGAGTCCAATATTGTTGTAAAAGATCTATGGGACAGATACAAAAGAAATTAGGTATTTTACATGAGAGAAAATAATGAATAGTGATTAAATAATGAGCATTTCTAGCAGAAGCTAGAAAATGCACTGAAGAAACATTGACAACCGTATCATGAGTCTCTAACAGTTAGTTTTTTTATAAGAATTGCTTTGTCTAAAGAAAAGTTTTATTATTTCGATGTTCAATCTAAAACTTTATTAAATTTTTTCTTCCATTCTTTTAAAAACATTCGTTCGTATGATATTGATTGATTTTCAGTCTCTAGTTGAAACGTCTCTTTCACTCTCTTCCAAGTTTATATCTTCTTAAAATTCCTATCAGAACAAAAATCGACAAATAAGTACGATGCGATTAGCAATCTGATGAGAGAATGAAAATCAATTCTTACATTATTTCATTATTATTTTCAAGCCATTCGCGTTCTATATCTTTCTGTTGAAGTCTTATTTCCGATGATCTATAATAAATCAAGAAAAAACAAAAAAAAACATTCTACAAATCTAAATATCAACATACTCATTTTCATATAATAATTTAAATATATTAATCTTTGCTGCTGGATTACCATTATATTCTTGAATAGATTTTGCAATTAAAGCCGAAGCCGCAGCAAAAGAACGTATGTCATTATACTCCAATTTGTCAAAGGCTTCAATAGTCTCAATAACAGACATCTACATTAACAAAAAAAAAAGAAATGAAAAATTTCATCTTCCATATCAAATGCAAGAAACAAACTAAACTTCAATCACTTCAATACGCTTCTCTCTTTTTCTTTTTCTTTCAATACGCACAAATAGCAAAAGGAGAAAAAAAAGAGGAAAATACGTAGACACATAATCATATTTCATTGTTTTGCTTTTCTTTTTTCACGACAAAATACATACAAACAAGAATGGTAATAAAGATTACATACATACGAACAACAATATGTTCAAATATTCTCAATTTAAAATTGAGACTTATAAATGAACAAATACAAAATGAACACTTGTTCTTATTTTAATTTTTATGTACATTAAGAGAAAAAAAATTCAAGAAAGTGGTTTATCGCTACTACCAGATGGTGCTACAGCACCATTTGTTGAACCAGCTCCAGCAGCTGCTTGTTGTTGAGCAGCTGCTAATTGAGCATAGTATGCTTGATAATACAAAGCAGTTGCATCAGACAATTGATTTTGTTGTTGTTGTTGAGTGTCAGGCTGTTGAACGGTTAATTGAGGTTGAGACTGTTGTACTACTTGGCCCTAAAAAAAAAGAAAAAGTTTTCAAGAAAAAGAATTGTTTTTAAGAAATAAACCATTTGAGCTGTTTTAAACCATTGTGTCCATTGTTGAGTTACTGAATTGGTATCTTGTTGTGGTTGAATTTGTTGTTGTTGTGGAGCGACTTGTGGATTAAGTGCAGCGGCATATAATGCAAACCATGAATCAAGTGAATTTGGCTGTATGACCCCAGTAGGATTCATACCTAATGAGTTTTGTGATTGTAAAGATAAATTCGGGTTATTAGTTGCTGTTTGAGAAATTTGCGATGAAAATTGTTGTTGTTGATTAGATGATGGATTTTGAAGAAGTGGTTGTGGACGTTGGGCTTGATTTTGAAATAGATTCTGTTGCTGTTGTTGTTGTTGTTGTGGCATCGGTGGCTACAATAATAAATTAAAATATTAAAATACATATGTAAACAAAACATTTACTCGAGAACCAAATCCTTGTCGATCATGTTGTTGATTGAAATTATTATTATTATTATTATTTTGCATAAATCCACCACTATTGCCTTGACGTTGAGGATTACTATCATATTCATTAAATTGTCGACCACGTTGTTGATTATTGAAATCTGGTCTAAATCCACCACTATCACCACCACGTCCGCTACGTTGATTATCATGAAATGATCCTCTATTATTAAATTGATTTCCAGCTCTAAAATCTCCGCGACCATGTCCACCGCTACCTGCTCCGAAATCATTTCTTTGTTGTTGATGATAACTACCGCGCCATCCAACATTCGATTGATTATTATAATTATTACCTCCTCTTCCATGGTAACCTCTTTCATGAAAACCACCACGTTGATTATAGTTATTGTTTTTCGAATCTTGTCGATTATCAGAATAACCACCTGCACGATAGTTATTATTAATATGACCACTACCCGCACCACCACTATAATTATCATTACGACGTGATGATGAATAACGTGAATCTTCATGGGATGTTCGTCGATCACGATCCCGATCTCGACTACCATGCTCACGTGAACGAGATCGATTATAACGATCACGATCGCGATCACGACTGCCACGATCTCGATCATCATAACGATTTCGATCATTACGTGATGAACGATAATCATCATGTCGTTCATAACGTGACGAAGACGAATGATGCTGATCATAATCTCGACGAATTTTATCATATAAAGATTTGGCATCTTGATAAGACAATTCAGGATAAATAACCTCTTCTAAGGAAGAACCCTTTTGTAAGAAATGAAATTTAGCTAAAAATAATCATTTAATTCAGATGAATTATTTCAAAAAGAAACTCATACCTTTCGCTTCTCGAATCCATTGCAAAGGTATTGAAATAGTTTCTGTTCTTTCAACTTTCTCAATGCGGGTTCTCAATTCATCATCGTTAGGTACGATAACGACGCCTAAACGTTGATAACCAGTAAATAATCGTTGGCGTTTTGATTGGGTTTCTCGACTTATATTCACCTAAATAAGAAATTTTGTTTCTTACAGAAAGAAAAAATTAAGCAGCGAAAATTTACATGATCAATAATATAATTGCGTCGACGTTGTGCAGCTATTTCAATTAATTTTTGTAAACAAATATTAACACGTAACATTAAACCATCATTACGATCTTTGATTGTTGGTAATTTACCATCAATCTTAAAATAGAGCCATAGATTTTATTCAAGAACGAGTTTTCACATTGAAAGGACCTAATCGACTGTCTAGTCAATACAAGTTTTTCCAAAAAAGGCAAATCAGCGAGTCAATGTAAAGACATTTTCTATCGAAAATATTCTTAACATTGTTTTTATAATTAAAATTGTGATTATCCTATGAGATTTTCTCCGCTGGTAGAATTTATTAAAAAGGATTTAATGCTAACGAACTTTTTCTTTTAAGTGTAAGGTGTTTTAGAAAAATACGACGCTTTCAAAAATCCAGTCGTGATAATTTAGTGGTTTGAGAAAGTGTCTTTAGTTTCACGTTAAATTTAAGGCTTTAGTCTAGCAACCATAGGAATGCTGAGAAAAACTATCTTTCCCTGTCAGGGTTGAATTTCTGCTAGTTTCTAATACTTCCTCACAATTTCATACAGCTTGATAACTTTGAACGGTAAGCAGATTTTAAAACAAGATTTGTCTTTCTGTGGCAGAAAATGAAATAAAAATAAGCAGATACATATGTTCCAGCTTAATATCTTTGTAGAGAACGGGAAAGAAATTCAAAGTTTTCAATACTCGTCTGCTGTCAACATAATATCAGTTTTATCTTATACATATATTGTCTACATACAACATAATTGAAAGAAGCGAAACTAATGAAAAACAATGAATCAAACCGAGATCATGAACTGAAAATATTTCTTTCACCTTAACATAATTCAATAGAAACAAAACAAATTCGATTATTTTAATTAAAGAATTGTAAAAGATATTAATTGATATAGAAACATACCGCCATTTTGCTAAGAACGTATTCAGCATTGATTAAATTAAAATTTTTTGTTGGATTATCTTTAATATATTTTTTTGCCCATGTTGTTTTTCCTGATCCAATTAATCCAGAAAGTAAAATAACTTGGCAATCATTTTTTTCTAGAATTGGCTCTGAACAACGAATTCGTTCATGTAAAGAAATATTTTGTGGAAATATATAGTCATTTTTTATTTCTGACCATGATGTTTCCTAAGATACAAGTTTTTTTTTCTTTTCGAAAAACTAAAAGATATTAATTAGCTTACTAATTGTTCAAAATTACATTGAAATTTAATATTTTTAACTAAAATATGAGGATAAAAGATGAATCGATTTTCATCATTATGATTTGAAAAAGTTGTTTTATCTAATTCAAATGCTTGACCAAAATCTTGACCATTTTTTGTAAATGATATATGTATTTTACTATCATCACCATGATTCCCAAGATCAATATAACATCCAAGAATATCTGTCACACCAAATGATTCACCATAGTTATCTTCAGATAATTCATCATTTAATTTACACATTTTCTTTCCAGAATATGTATAACCAAATGAATCATTGAATTCACCTGAAGAAAAAATCATTTCATTAGTACAAAAACAGAAAAACAAAATAAAACTTATTCATTTTACCTAGTTGAAGTGCATGAAGACCCGAATATAAATTAGACCAACCAACACGAATACCAAATTTTTCTTTTTCATAATCTGGCATATGTGGACATTCAATTATTTCAGTTATCTAACATAAAATAATTGAATAAAATGTAAATATAAATAAAATAATTCGACATACTCGAATTTCATAACAAATTTTCCCTTGTTTAAATCCATAAGTTGCACGAGTGCCAGCCCACAAAAAACATAACGCATCATTCGATTTACTCGATGCTGATAAACAATTCGTATTAATAGTAAGATTTAGATCAGACGTATCTATAATGTTCAAACAAACGTCTAAGATGAAATTATATTTTAAATTCTTATTATTATTAGTCTACGAAGTCTTGTCACCAGTCGAGTATTTTATTTACCGGTACCAATCGGTATACAAGTATGAACTAGTCTTTGCTTTTCTCACTCTATAACAGTTAAATCAACCCCTGAATGAGTCCTATCTTTTGTGTTGTTAATAGAGATGTGCGTAATCAACTACCGAAATGGTTGACAAAAGAACTCATTAGAACTAAAAAACTTGGCCTTGCATATCTTTTGTCTTTAATCTCCTAGGGCTAAACAAAAAATTTCAAAGTACTACGTCTGCATTAGTTGTTCATTGATTAAATAGTCCTTAGATATAGATACTATTAATTAACTATATACATCGTATGACTCTTAAGTTAAATCCATTTTTGTATTTCTTATACTAATACTAAGCATACTTTTGAAGTAGCAGAAAATACAAATAAATTTTAATGCTAAACAACTAATTGAAAGCATCACTTGATATCGAACGCATTTGTCATTGAAACCTAAATCTTCTCTAAAACTGCAACAACTTCTGCTGTATTTAAATTATAGGGATTCTTTTTTCAATGACAAAAGGGCTTTTTATATTTATTCGTCTCATTATTGTTTGTTTTAAAAACTATTAGAAATTTCAATAAATTTGAACATTTTTGAAATCGAAATATGTATGACTTACAAAAGTCTAGTACAACATCCTCAGAGTTGTATTGTACAGTTTCTTCTTCTGGAAGTAATGCTTCCTTTTCTGTTGACCTATACAAAAAATAAATGAGACAATAAAAAACAACGATGATTTATAAAATGCCGAACAATCTGCTGATTTCAGTGTTCAATTTAAGTGTGATAATAGAAAATATTTATTGACATACCTTTCTGAATGTCGACTAGTATAATGTCGATCGTCACTATATCTTGATGATCGATGATGATCTCGATCTCTATGTCTGCTACTACTTGTTGTACTACTATTATCAACAGTATCATCATCATCAGAAGTACGTTTTGTAGTTATTTGTTTTTCTGATGTTTCTTCTTCTTCATCTTGTTCTGATTCCCAACGACTTTTTTTCTTACGGCGTTGCTTAGCTAATTCATCATTTTCATTATAATTATTTTCAATATCTTCATCTTTTATTTTTTCTATTTCATTATCTTCACTTTCTTCATTGTCTTTTTCTTCATCATCAGTAAGACGACGTTTTTTACTTAATGTTGATTCTATTTGTTGTATAAGAGGATCTTCTAATTGATTATTATTTGATACTGGTTCTGTTAATGGTTGCTCTTGTTCATCATCATCATCGTCGTCATCTTCAATAGCCTGAATAAAATAGAAAATAAAACAAACAAAAATAACGATCAAATCAATAAACGAACACTTGATGGAGATGATGTTTCATCTTTGATGACAGGTGGAGCTGATTCTTCATCACTAATATCTGGATTATCTGTTGTTGTTTTAGTAGCTAAGAAGAAAATATAATATGAATTTTATAAATCAAAATAATCATTGTCACCTTCAATACCATCATTGATTGCTTGACGTAGACGAGTGATTAAATCTGCTTTGCGTCCTTTTGTATCAAGACCACGTTTTTTAAGTTCATTTTGTAGTTCAATCACTTTTAACGATTCTAAGTCTTCACTTTCAGACATCTAAACTAATCAATTATTAATATCAATTTCATACACATGAATACATGAAATAAGGAAAATAAAACAAGTGTTTTTTTTTTCCTTTCTTTTGACGGGAGTGCATTTCTTTGTCCGATAGACAATGTCAAGAACGAATTGTATGTTCGAATATAGATGGCAGTGGCATATAGATATATTCGTTCATAAGAAAGGACAACTGCTTCATCTCGAATTAAATCTTTTCCTTTAAGGATGCTATTATAAGTCGAATAAAAGAAATTAAATATTGATTGAACTAGTTGAACAATATTGAATATGTTGAATTTGTTGTAAATCGTAAATTATTATAAATATCAAACAATCAAATATTTTCATAGTTGATAATTCAAAGTGATGGATCAAATTAGTTCAATAATCGAATAAAAAAGGATGAAATATCAATTGCGTCAGCATGGTATAGTTTATTCCTGCTGTGAATCTGCATTTTGCTCCGATGTAATTATCCAAGTCTCCTAATTGTTTTTATGGTTGTACATATATATATTTTTCGTTTTGTCTTTTGTTAGTTCTGTCTTCTTTGCAAATGATCCTCACAATTGCTCACAGGCTGACGTCTTTCTGTTCAGTCATTTTTTTTTCTAAGATTACATGACGTTAAATTTTATAATATCTAGTTTTCTGAATGAAACTTTGTTATACAGAAGTCTATGTAAGAGAATTGTAAAGTTTTCAATGATCATATAATTCATTTTTATCATTTATTAAGTAGAATTCATTTATAGCATTATGAAAAGAATATCGATTGATGTGTTTTTAATCATCCTATTTGAAATAAAATCATACAACGAAATGTAACAATGAACTTTTATATCAAGAAAATTGTATATCTACGAATAAATTCTAATGAAATCGATTATTATATGATTGATACTGAAAAATAATGTTGACGAAATAAAAAAAAACTGTTTAATATCAAAACTAGATAAATTGATAATTTCTTAAGAATTATATTGTCAAATAAATTAAACAGAAAATAATAAATGATAAGATAAACTGCTGATTAATCATTTGTTTCATTTCGACTTGAAAAAACACATAAAAATATCTATCAAATAGATTATTATTTATTATATGATCTTAGTTACGTCTTTTGTATTCTCAATATGCAACAGATGTGTTAAGTTTATTATTAATAAATGTTGATCAACGCGGGAGATCACACATTATTGATTATCCAAAGAAATGTGATGCTATTAGTCAAGATAGAATTTTTTCGAAAACTAATTCCATTAGGCTATCTATAGGAAGTTTCTTTCTTCTTGTTATATTCAATACTTTTCACCATTATCATCTATTCTTTTATGTATGTTCAATTTCTTGATTAAGCAACTCTGAGTTTCATTGGCAGAATCTAATACATTGTAAGAAAGAACAAATGTAACTGGTATCTATCAATGGGCTTCTTCTTTTCAAGTCACTAGCTCCCAACTGAGACACGTATGTATTTATTCATATTTATGTTAATCGAAAATTTCGAAGAAAAAATTCTAGATTAATTCCTATAATTTAATGTTGATATATTGTTTCAACTATCGTCGATTTATTTTATTTGGTCACACAAATTAACTATCGATATAATCATCTATTTATTATTTTAAAAAATAAACTATTAGTCATTTCATCATCATCTTAATTACCAAATGTTACTCTTCCTTGTTTACATGATAAGTAAAAAGAAAGAAAAAAAAAGAGAGAATATTATTATTTTATGTCGTTATTCATTTCACAATACTATCAAAAAATATTTTTATTATGTGTGAACCAAGTGTTAGAAAAATTCAACGACGTTGTTCAATTTTTATCCAAATATTTAGTCCAACTCATTTTAAAGATGTTTTCATTAGTATGGCAACAACATATGAAAGTAAGTTTTTTTCTGCTTTAATTAAAAATAGCATTTTTATTTTTATTAATTAGCACCAAAAATTGTTACAATTAATTCATGTCCAATAGCATTAACATGTCGTTTTGTTCAATTACTTATTTTAATATATGCAGTTGCTTATATGTTGTGGTATAAACGTGGTTATCAAGATCATGATCCATCATTAATATCATCTGTTGCACTTGCAGTGAAAGGTATTGGAAGTTTTGGAGAAAATTCAACAATAACATTAGATAATGCAGATTTTATTATTCCACCACAAGAAAATAATGCTCTATTTATTATGACAAACTTTATTAGTACAGATCAACAACGAACATTTTGTGAAGAAGGAATTGATGTTAAAAATGCTATATGTAGCAATCATTCAGAATGTGAAATTAAACGTCGATATCCTTCAAAAAGTAATGGACATTGGACAGGAAAATGTCGTATATCTGAAAGTCGATGTGAAATGGAAGGTTGGTGTCCAGTAGAAAATGATCTTGTTATGCCTCAACCAATAATGGATGCATTAAATTATAAAATACTCTTAAAAAATTTTATTGAATTTACACGTTTTCGTGTATCAAGAACAAATATTCTCAATGAATCAAAATATTTTCAAAAATGTCTTTATCATCCAGTAAATGATAGATTTTGTCCAATATTTCGTGTTGGTGATTTATTAAATATAGTTGAAAATGATGATGATGAACGTCATAAAATGTTAGTTTATGGTGCTGTTCTACGTATTAAAATTGACTGGAGGTGTAATTTAGATTTAGGCGAAGATCAATGTAAACCCGAATATTCATTTGGTCGTTTAGACTCAAGATGGCGTGATGAAAAATTTTCATTTGGATTTAATTTTCGTTACGCATCACATTGGAATATTGAAAATAGTTCACATCGCATATTAAAAAAAGCATTTGGTTTACGCTTGATTGTTACTGTAAATGGTGACGCTGGTCGATTTGATTTACTCGTATTAACACTTAATATTGGATCAATGATAGGTATACTTGGTTTAGCAACATTTATATGTGATATTGTTGCATTATATTTTAGTGAACAAGGTTATATTTATCGAAGACAGAAATTCCAATCTGTTAATTCTGAACATATATCACAAAATTCGACAGCCATTTTGTAATTATTATCTGACAAACAAATAATGGCAAAACGAAAAGTATAAATTAAACATATAAATAGTCATCAGACAATATGAAATGAATGTTAGATAAAAATTTATTTATTATAAATTTGGTTTTATGGTATTCTTTATAATAAAATAAACGTTTGATTTAAAATCGAATGTATGAAACAGTTATAATATCTAATTATTAGAAAAATGTTTGTTCTTTTTGATGATTTTAAAGCTTCCTGATTGTGTTTGTATGAAAATACAGTCGATTATGAAAAACTGTCGAACTGCTTTAGTTCGATTGACTTATCGGAGTTTTGAAAAAGAATATTGAAATAGATAGAAAATCAGATTCTTTTTTTTTTGATTATTGATAAATCATCAAAGATAAGTTAATTAAAATAATAATAGTAGAATGTTTCTTCGACAATTTTCTCTTATCGTTTGTGATTTTTGTTACATGACTCTAATATTTGAATGAAAAAGTTTGCTTTGCACAATCAATTCATGATGGCTAGAATAATTTACAAGAATGCAAACAGAAATTTGCTCTTGTTAATTAATATACAATATTTCAATGCGAAATTGCCTACAATAAAATGATTGATTTGCTTAGAATCGAGTCATACAAGAAATGATTCAGAGTGAAACTTGTTCGTATGCAGAAATTAATCAATTTCTTTAGCATAAAAATCTCATCAAGAGAAATGCAGATATAATATTGAAGTGTAAAAAATATTAGACAAAACAAATAATACTATCCCAAAAGAACGATTATTTTATTGTATTTGACAATATGAAGTTATTCACCAGATCGGTATCAGGCAATGAACGATAATCAGAAAGATCATGATTTATCTTCAGTCAATAGAAAATCAAATTTTGTTGAGATCAGAAAAGAAGTTTGAATATTAGCAAAATTTATTTATTAGTAAGTAATAAACATAAGCGATTTAAAATCGTGATACAAAACGGCGCTGATTATCATAATTAACTAGAAAAGAGAGAATGCATCGTAGTTTGAAAGAATTACTTATTGATGATTATCTTGATTTCGATGCTAACAATGATGATGATGATGATAATATTTCATTTTCTCTAGACAATGAACGACATATTTATTATAATGTTATACACCATAAAAAAACTAGCAAAGATTATCTTCGTGCAGTTTTTCATCATCCAATCTATGATTATTTTATGGCTTTTGTTGTTACATCAAGTTCAATAACACTTGGATTAAGTTTAGAAACCGATGAAAATCATATAAAAAATTTTTATCAACAAAAATTTATTTATGCATTTGATGAAGTTTTAATTGCAATACTTTTTCTTGAATTTATTCTTAAAATATATTTAGAGTCAATTCATTATTGGTTTAATTGGACAAATATTTATGATTTTATTATTATTTTTTTTGGTTTTATTGAAATTATTTGGAATTTATTTTTTCAAAAAACAAATTCAACTATAACAAATTTATTAAAAGGTTTTCGATTATTACAATCAATACGTTTATATAGGATTATCAAATTGTCTGAAGGTTTACAAGTATTAACAAAAGCTTTAATTAAAACTGTATTAACATATACATTTACTGTTGTTATACTTGTTTTTTTATTTATTTATGTTGTTGCTGTTATTGGACAAATGCTCTATGGAAAACCAGAAGATAGGTAAGAGTGATCCATAAGGTAACTAAATAATCGCTTTATCATCGCTCTGCCTTATTTCAGTAATATTTTAAAACGTGAAACTTTTTGAACATTCCAATAAAATAATAGAATCACAAATAGGCGTATATCAAACGTTTCTGGTCGCTAATGTCTTGATCACAACAATTCTCATAATTGTTGAACCTGATAGTCACAAAATTTTTTCATAGCTGCAAACTGAAGAATGAGAATTTCATTACAGAATATCCATAGAAAAAGCCTAATATCGTCACTGACTTAGACACTAAAACAGTTACAAAAATCCAAACGCATTAGTTTAAGTTTGAATTCTTTTTTAGCTTTCCTACAAATTTGCGTACTACTTTATAATATATTAAATGATTTTTCATTCATGCGCCGAAAATCGACTTAGATTATTAAAGTAGATGATGCTATGTCAGAAAAAAATCAAAAAAAATATACTCTATGCCCATGAGTGTGACTCTTTGTCTTGTCATAAACAGTTGTACTCTGATGGATTCAATAGCTTGCATACTCCAGCATGACGATCGTACTTCTCCTTGTTGTATACAAAGGGATACAATGATGTACGAAGAAGAAAATGCTCGTTTACTGTCTTCATATACAGTTTTAGTTTTGCATCATATTTCTTTCTAATGATTCCATTGCTTTATATGCAATCGTAAATAATGCGCTATACCAACTGTCTCAATATCATTATTATGTTTCCATGGTATCAAAAAGAGAGTAAATAAAACACATATAGACTATTTCAAAATACAAAAAACTAATGAAATCATTCATTTTGATAGATTTAGCTGTATTTTAGGAAAGAAAGAAAGAACAGTATTGTCAGAATGCATAAAAATTTCCAAATCTTGTTGGATCAGTTTGAGATCTAGACTTGTGAAGCTCTAATAAGTAATCGAAATCAAATTCAATGAAAATAATGCATATCTTTTTTAGTCCATGGCATCATTTTCCAACATCATTAATTATTGCTATGAGATTAACATTAGTCGATAATTGGAATTTAATTGGACCAGAACTTGAAAAAAAAGGGAGTCCATCAATATCACGATGGTTTTTAACAATTATAGTTTTTGTTGGTAATCGTATTGTAACAAATGTTCTTGTTGGATTAATGATTGAAAGTGTATCATCTGTCAATGATGATTATATAAAAGAAAAACGTGAAAAAAAAAATTTACGTAATCAGAGAAAACGTGAAGAATTAAGTAAACGTATGTATTATTTAATAATAATTCTTTTCAAATTTTGAATTCTAAGAAAAAATTAGGTACAATACAAGTATTAAATACACGGATTTCGGATACAAATAATAAAATGAATACAGCAGAAAATACTATGGAACAAATTAAAGCAAAATTAAAATTGATTCATAATGAAATAATTACACCAAAAGACTTTATGTTTTCGATTAATTGGTTGGAAAAATTAGTTGTATTCAGGTAATATCGATGTCGATTCTCTACATTATTAACTACCAGGTTTTTTTGTTTTCGAAACTTAATTAATTTCATTTTTTTTGTGATTGATTTATTTGGATGTATGTCAATCAAAATCCAAACTTTAATTTAATAGTATACTTTAAACAGATGGTATTGTGCTTGAAACTTGTTCAAAAAGAAACATACTTGAAAAGTTTTTAATACTTAACTAGTAGTAGAGAATTGTGTACTGTAACTGAAAGACATTGGGGATACATATTCTGATTAGATTAAAGACTTTACCGGCATGCTAACAAATTTAAAATATGAGCTGTTGATGATATGCATGGATTGAAATATTTAAATTTTACGGTATTTACAGTGTCTATAGTTACATAAGAAAAAGTATGTTTCAAATGAAAAAAACATTGTAAGAGAAAATTCCACCATACTTTTATTATCAAATATGTGAAATGTACTTTGTCTTATGTAACTCGACAATGTCTATCCAGCTACGATAAAGAGAAAAAGAATAAATCGTACGGAAATTTTGAATTCTTGACTCATCATATACACTGTAAATATCTTTATCTTTGAATATTTTAGTTTATACATATTCTCAGTAGCTAATATCTTAGATTTGTTAGTTTGTCAGTAAAACCTTTAATCTGACAGAAAGATGTGGAATGTTCTGTAGTTACAATATACGCCTTCTTTTAGTGATATGATCGAGCTTTACACTAGAATTTTTAAAAAAAGGAAAGAAAGCGTTAGTACTAATAAGATATGTCATGGGAACATTGAAACGAGATGCTGTTAGTTGTCAATCATCCATTGAACAACGCTACAGTAGACTGTTACAGTATAGCTACTATAGTGTATTTCACCATAATTAACATCATAGAATGCGCAATATGCCATTATTTTACTATATATCATTCTTCAAATACTGCAGTTTTTCATTTAGTTAATACGATGTTTTATTATGCATACAACAGCATTATTATCAGTTTATCTCAAGAACAGATGTCTTTCAGAATTCCAAAAGAAAGTGTTTTCATATAAAATTTTCCGATAATAAACATAGAAGTTAATATTAACTAATAATTTAAAACATTTGGTATTCGTTTAGCTGATTTTTCATTGCGTTTTATTCTATGATACAACGCATTAACTGTGAAACACCTGCGAAACAAATATCGAACATTTTCTGCAATCATCTTACAATGTCTATTGAATAAAAAGGAATCAATATAATTCTTTTTCAATATGCCATCATTATAAAAGATCTTTGATCCATTTTCCACCGATAAAATTCATTGTTGATTTAGAAGGCTTTAAAATAACATGCGTTGTTTTATCAATATAATAATCTCTTTGTTACATGAATATTCTGAAAAACTTCCAAACGTAAAAGAAAAGAGTATTTGTCGACATTTATCGAGTTAAATTAATGAATAGATCGTAAAGTTTAAAATTGAATGTCAAATAAAATTTTCCAAATCAATTCAAAACAATCATTTTGTTTTGTATTTTTTTATTTTTAAATTTACAGTGAAAAGTCTCATATTGAAGCTAAATCAGCGCATCGTCTAATTATTGGCCTTATTCAATCATTATCAAATATAATTGATGAAAATATGAAGAGAAACGAGTAAGATATTTCAATAAAATGATACTATATTTAAGCAAATCATTAGATTGATTAATAAGGAAAACCAAAAGTCAATTGATAAATATACATACAAATATTGACAAAGACAAACAATAGATATTTTAATTGTTACAATAAAAAAAATCATTTTTCTAATAAAGTATGCCATTTTGTTATTGTTTCACCTTGTGCACTAACCATTGAATCCCAATGTGCAACTTGAGCATTTCCACTAGCATCATGACCTAAATTTGAAATTATATTTAAAAGATCAATAAAAATAAATGCATACCGAATGAAATCCATCCAAGCTCACGATCATTTTTACTTGTTGAATTTTTATTAATAACAGAAATAACAAGAGTAATTTGATCAAGACAATTTTCTTGAATATTAAATGAATACCGTTCAGCAAACACTGGTTGGTGTTGTCCATATCTGGTAGCTGTTCGATTTGCAGTAATTTCATCACCAGCCAAATTATGAAGTTTTATTTGAACATAAGTATCTTAAAAATAAAATAATCATAACAGACTTTATAAAACAAAATACAAATACAAATATATACCGGGAGCTCGACCTTCGCATGTCAGATGAAAATTATTTCCTTTTCCTATTTCCAGAATAAGCATTGATTGATTTCTATCATAAGCTAAACCAATTTCAAGTTCTGATAAAAGAGGATTTATTGTTCCATCTCCACTTTGAACAATAGAATTTAGTCGTGAATATGAATTAATACTTAAATGAGAACGACTACCTAAATCAGAATCTTGAGATGGCTAAATAACAAGATAAATATTTTTCATATGTTAAATGATATACACATGTATTTATATATACTAACATAAGCTCGTTTTAATGGAACTATTTTACACATATCTTCATCAAGATTAATCATTGCAAACATCACTGTTGCTTCAGCAAGAAGTTTTTCACGTTTAAATCGTTCATATGTATACAAACGAAAACGTATACCTTGACTTTGCATTGTATCTAAATATAAATAAACAAATAGATATTATGTTAAAATAGACTATATAAAAAGACAAACCAGGTAACACTTTGCAAAAAAATTCTTCGGCAAACATTGCATTGTCAATTGGTTTAACTCGTGTGCGAAAACGAATACGTTTACTTGGTAAAACAGTTAAATGTACTTGAACAAGAGTTTGTTTTGGTGTATTGTCAGTCATTTCTAACGTTGCTTTTATAACAAATACCCACATTTTGCTATTTTTAGCATCAAATTTAAATCGAACTTCAAGTGTACCCGAAGATAAACTATTGTTCGGATCATTTATTATTAATGAATCACGTTCACTGGACACACCTTTGGTTTCCTATTTAAAAGTACACATAGATATTAGTTCATTTTCTCTTTCACAAACAGAAAAATTACGTTTAATAATATCTACAAGAATGATCAATTTTTAGAACATATCAATGAGCTATGCAATAAAAAAGCTTTTTTGCCTTCAAGTCTTGGTATAATGTCAATAAACAAATGATGATTTATTTCATACATTTGTTGACTCGAGAAAATTTGTCCTGCTTTTCTGTTCTCTTCAAGGAGGATCGACTAGATTCTGTTTGTCTAAATATGTATATCTTCAACAGATTCTTTTAATTTTGCAACATGACTTTTCCAGTGTATCAATTTGGAAAGAGAAAATCTATGCTACACTTATATGAGAAAAATATTTCTTTGATGAATAAGTTATGTGAAATTTTATCTAGAGGTAACACAATAGAATGAATTTCTGTTTTTTAGCTACTCTTGACTATCTACATATATATAGTTTTGTGGAAGGAAAAAGTAAAATATATCTTTCTCATAGTTTTAAAATATCAGAAAACTAAACATAAATATTGTTGTTTTTGACTTTGTATTTTCATGATTCATTTTTTGTCTTTTCTGCTGAACTTGATACTTAATCTTTTATTACTAATTAATTAAATTTAAATAATGAGAATATCTAAACTACACCATTTATTTCATCGTTAAAATTTATTATTCAATTTCATTAACCGAATACAATATAAAGTTAATTCTAAAAACTATCGACAGTAGCTGATGATATATCATAGTTATTAAATTATCATGAAACAAGCAGTTAGAAAGAATTCCTTGTTTATGCGCAAGAAATAAAAGATTGTAAGCAGTCATAGGAATTACATTTACTTTTGTTCGATAAGTATAGAACAGTTATTTTCATGACTTTAAAAAACTAACTGAAGCTATCAAAGATTGGACCACGAGTCCTATTAGACTTTAGTCAATAATCTTGAAACTGAAGCCATGAACACTTGGAGTTGAATGATATGATATCAGTATATTTTTAAACAGAGGATTTTATCTTAATTAAATATATCTGAGAATTATTTTTAAACATACATTTTCAATTGGATGCATAGAAATTCGATTATGGCTCGATCTTTGTGTAACATTATGATTTAGAGCCGGTGACGGTGGAGCTGATCGTGTACGTTCAATACGATCATATTCAATTGTTGGACGTCGTCTTGAAATACCAGTTATTGTTGTTTTTCGTCGATCCATTGGCTTTTTATTCGACTTCTGTGCTAAAATTTAAAGAACAATAAAATCCGACAACATAACAATAGTTTTTATTTTATTATTTTTACTTTTTGTTGATATTGAATCATTTTCGTTAGTTTCAATAATGATAGGTATTTGTGATGAATTTCGATTATTAACGTTTGCTGATTTTGGTTGTGGTATATATGTTGTATAATCATCATCGGGTAGATCCGTTCCTGCTAATAAGATATAAAAATGATCTCACAATATCTTCTCTAGCATATCGTGCAAATGATCTGTAAGACTGACATTCACAATACACAAATGAAATTTGACACTGAAAGACAACTCTTGAAACCTTACAATTAGCTGACATTCATACTTAAGCTTTTGAACAGATTTATGAGAAAAAAAATTAACAAATAAAATAGTATTTTTTCTTCTTATTGATTATACTTTGTTTCGACACTTCGGGAAAATGACTATATGCATGATTAAGCTTCGAAGAGAAAAAAACCATTTATCAATATCATTGTGATATTGAACTGATGTATCTTAATAAGTGAACTATCCCTAATTATTTAAACTAAACAAAGAATGTGATATTCATAGTGAATAGAAACAAAGAATAAAAGCTAATTTCCCTAAAGAATTACAATTTTCTATTCACTCATTGTTTGTTATATAGACGGGAACAAAAAAAATATATATAACATCAAGCACGATAATCTTACGAAAAAAAGGATAATAGCACATGTTTATTGATAGTAAATGAAGATAAATATCCAAAATTTGTATATAAACTTCTGTTACATTTGGGTACCAAATTGAGTGTTAGGTTTAATGTCAAATATATCTACAAAAGAGATTTATGTCAACTAGTAATAAAAACTTTTTCATCTACGACTTACTTAGCGTGTTTTATAAGATAAATCGATATACAAAAAAAAATTAATTCACAAATGATTGAACTCTGAAGATTAACGTAGATTGATGATAAGGAAATGTATTGTCAAAAAACAAAAAATGTATTCGAGCGAAAAAATGGAAAAAAAAGGTTATTTTCTTTGATTATAAGTCAAACAAAAAAAGTTACTTTTTACTCTTCAGAATGTGTCAAAACAAAAAAAAGAAAGTATATGCTAAATGACGAGGAAGAAAAAAAAGAAATTGACGTAAGTGTACCATGCCTCGAAATTATATATAAATTAGATATAGGAAATGAGTGAGAGAGAAGCAAAACAAAGGCAACTATACCTGTAGGATTTTTCTCTCTTCTCTAACATTTGACACTCATCATTATCAAAAGAGAGAGACAGAGAGCAAGAAAACATAAAAGTCTTAGTTTAGACTAAACCATAAGAGAAGAGACAGAAAAAAAAATGAAGACAAGTCGTGACAAATTATTGAGGAAAAGGCTTGTGTGATGCGATGATTAATGAATAAAATAAAAACTAAACAATGAAGAAATATTGTTCAAGTTTGTTGACTACATCATCAAAATCATTTATAAATCAAGAGATGATTAATAATTCAAAGATCTTATTGACTTTAATAAGATTTTTTTAATTAATTATACCATTGAAAAGATTAACTTATAAGCTTAAAATAGAACTATTCATTTGAATAGAATTGAATTCTAAAAAAACCTGAACTAATTACTTTCGAATCAGTGCTTTTTTTCAATATGAAACTCGATTGCATGAGAAAGCATTTAAGATGGTATCTCATAGATAAAATATCTATTCTAGAAATCTAGTTAGTGATCTTCTTATATATAATACCGGATTACTTGACTTGAAGTATATTGAAGTTTCATTAGAGTGTTAAACCTAATGAAACAAATGTCTTAAAAGAATGACAAACATTTTTAGCACAATACAAGTTCATATGCTCTGCACTTTACATTAGACGTCTTCAAAGAATATAATTGTATTTCAATGTCAGAAATTAATTTTCTCAATGTTAATTATGACAGAAAGATGTGCTTTTCATACGTTAAAAACAATAATTTTCTTATTCTTTTTTTTCTTGCAACTTGAAGCTTGATGTTGATCCTTGAATGAAATGTTCAAAAGAAGAAGAATATAAAATGAAATTTAGGTTTTTTAAAATCAATCATGGAATTATATTATTCTTAATTCATTGAATGTTTTTTCTTGACATAGAAATAACTTATCCTTAACAGTAACAGAGGCAAAAGTGTTATAATAAACATCTGTGACAAATTTGTTATTAAGATAAAAAAGTTAGTAGATATAATCAGATGTAAATATTTATTTTTTTCTTGTAAAACTTATAAGCATATGTTGTAAAATTATAAATGTGCTTCTATTTGATTTTTTGTTGTTATCATGCTAATAACACAAATTATTCTTTCACATAAAACATCAGAAATACGTCCAGCACAACTGTGGAGTCAAATTGTCTAACAAAGTTGTTCTCTCTAAATAATATCGTAGTCATATTACAACAGGAATTATTAAACTGGTGATAGTAATCGACACCAGCTTCATGCTTTTTCAATTAAAATAAAAGCTTAATAGGATAAATAATAATGTGTTAACTCACTTGAGAAAGATGTTATGAGAAAAATGTGACCATTTCACACAAGTCATCAATATGATTAGTTTCTGATTCGAAAAGTATATTATTATTCATCATGAAGATTAAATGAATGTCCTCAAAATTAGATCTAAGAAAATTGCTCATTCATTAATTGATGCAATAATCATCAAAATAAAAATCGCTTTTATTATATCATCCCTTCTTCAAGATAAACTAATGATATTAAATAATAAAACCCAATGAAATTACATGAATACATTCTAAATGCATTTGACTGATCAATAACACCCGTTGCATTTACTAGAAATACTACTAATCCATTCCTACAAAATCCTTGAACTCCAGTTATTCACTTTGTTTTCATTACTTGTTTTCTCAATTCTCGAAAAAATTTAAAAAAAAAGGATGGAACAGAATTATCGAAATGGAAGGCTAGATAGGGATAACTTGAATTTTTAGCAAATCATTGAATTTATCTCATTCTACTTTTACTATTAATGATTTGATAAAATTGGAATATTGTCCTATGAAAATTGAATATACAATTGTCAATAAAGCCTATTCTTCACAAATGAAAATATTTTTTAATTCTACTTTTCTTTATTTATATCAGAACAAACGAAAGAACAACAACAAACAGAAAAATCTCGACTACATTTTAGGTAATAAACCAGTTTTAGCAATTTGTTCACGTAATGATCGAATTTGCATACTCTGTGCTGGTGGTAATTGTGCTAATTGAGCATCATCTAATTGTAATAAAAGTAATGCAGCATTCTCATCAAGATTTGGTGTACGCATTGGTGGTGCTAAAGGATTTATTTGAGGTGGAAATGATGGTTGAACAGGTGGAAATGGTGCAGTATGTGGCATATGTGGTGGTATTAATGAACCAGGAAACATTCCAGCACCTGAAAGAAGAGCTGCTTGAAAAAGAGCAGTGGCTGCAGCTTGTTGAGCAGTAGCAGCATTAGGAGCCATCATAGGCATTGAAAATGGAGCGCCAGGTATAACTGGAAAAGGAAATGGAGCAGTTGGATTGGCTGTAACTGGAAGTGGAAGTGGAGCAGTGGCTGCTGCTGTCGGTTGTGCTGTTGTTGTTGTTGGTTTTTTAACATCAGTAGGAGCTGGTATAACATCTTTATCAGTACGATTAAGTAACACCATTGCTACTTGAGGATCGACTATTCTCATAACAACTTGTGCTTGTAAAAGAGCATATGCTAATTGCGGATTTGTTGATAAAAGTGTTTTAGCTTCATTAGGATTTGCTTCAATACATTGTTTCATTTGTTTCATTAATTCAAACATCTATGTAAGAAGAAAAGAAAAGTTGTAAATAAATATTTAATTTATTTTAATAACTAACTTGAGCTGGTGGTAATGACGCAACGGCATTTGAAATCGATTCACGTTCTTCTTTACTATTATTAATACTATTATTATTGCTTGCTGTAGTCATATTAGCAGTGGTATTCGCTGATTCCATTGTTGTTGTTGACGATAATGGTGCTGGTGGTTGTGAACTTTGTGATGCTATTGTATTAGCAAGACGAGGATCATTTTTATTGGATGATGTGACTGCCGTTTTTGTAGGACAAAATTGTTCAAATAAATTAATAATTGGTTCAGCTTGATTAGAAAGTAAATCAACAACAAGTCGAAAACCACCCAAATCAAGTCCATTTAATTTATTAATAACTTTTTGTGAAATTTCATTCGATGCGAACTAGAAATATATATATATGATGAAAGAAATATTGTTTAGAAATAGGCACACATTGTATTCTGAGGGCAACATTTATTTGTTCACACGAGAACATCAGTGAGACATTTTCGAAGTAATCTTTTTTTTTGGAATTTTACAAATAAACAACATTAATTATTTGGATTTTAAATATAAGAAATAAGATTAAAGATTGATTTGACTAATACAGATAGAATATCTCAATATTGTATCCAGTGTTCGGATCGAGAAGGTGACGCTCCACCGAAGATCGGGTTTACCCTCCCAGAGTTTGTGGTTATCGTACTATGTTCTATAAATCTGTGCCATCTTTCCACAAGATAAACTTTGAATAGAACACTGGAATATCTTAAAAGTTACTAAATGATAAATCTAATAATTTTCAGTAGTCTCTTATTCTTTAAGCTTTAGTTATATTTTCATATTCTGATATATATTCAACAGGATTTAAATTCGACTGATTGAAGTTTTAAAAAAATCTTCTTCTTCTCATAGTCATTAAAATCTTTTATTATCCAATTTAGTCAAAACAAAAGTTCTACTATTCAATCTTTGACGAGGTTATTTCAATGATCTGACCAGCAGAGATCTTGTTGATTTATATACAGTAACGGTTGAAATCTTTTTGATCTCCTTCAACAAAACTGAGTTGAAACCATTTCGGATGAGTCTCATATAGAACCTTTTTTCCTGACAATAATCATCTCATTCTCCTACCGAGATTGTGCATCCGTCTATAGTCTCGAATTACATAAAAAATTGCTAAAACTTACCTCAGCAAAAGCATAACTTCTTTGTGTTTGTATATTTTGTTCATTTGTATTATTTGCTGCATTCGGATCAAGAAACATATGAAAATGAATTAAAGCTCCGAATTGACTTAACATTTGTCGAAAAAGATCTTCTGTTATACCAGCTGGTATATTTTGTACAAATATGGAACGTATATAACGTTCAATATGTGTTGATGGCATTTTTCTAGAATAAAATATTTGTGTTTTGTATTTTATTTTATTTCTCTTGACAATAAGTCCATATGTTTTATTGTTCCATAAGAATTTTTATGCACAAAGAAAATTTTTAATTATTAAATGGAAGCTTAAAAAAAAAGTCGGTTAGAAACAATTTGTCTTGATTAACAGCTTTTTTCTTTTATGGATGTTAGAATATCAAAAACAAACAAACAAACACATATTTAACGAGCGAAATCCCATCGAGATTGATCATTATCATTATTATTTCCATCGGATGATGTTTTAGGCCACCATGATGCCGATGAATTTTGTTGTGTCTCATTAGGATTAATTAGATTCCAAAACTAGAATAATTAATTTATTAATGGGTATTGAAAATAAATAAACTTACTGCATTATTTGTTTCATTTTCTTGTCTATTTGATGTTATACTATCAACTGGAGATGGATCAGATACTGGCAAAAATTTTAACCAAGAATTATTTGTTGGTTTTTGTATTTGAGTTGATGAAGGAACATTCGAAGAAAAAAGTTCATGCCATTCGGAAGTACGTTGTGTACGTGCATTTGATGATGCCGAATTCGCTGTTGTTGTTCCTAACGCTGATGACCAAACCGAAGATTCTTCACTTGATATTTGTTGTTGTTGTTGTTGTAAAAATGGATTCTGTATTGGTTTTGTTAAAGAAATATTTGAACTTTGAAGATTTGTTGTTGACCATGATGAATCATATTTTGATGACCATTCTGATGGTGAAAATGGTGTCCACGAGACATTGGGCGTTGAAATTTCATTGATTATTGTTGATGAATTTGTTGAAATAGGAACATTTGGTGTTGATGCTGTTGTTGTTACACTATTTGAATGATCGAGAAGACGATTTATTTGAACGAGTACATCCGGTGTACTTGGTGATTGAGTAGAATCAGTACGAAATGATGATGATTGGGCAGTTGCTGGACATGGTAGTTTATTTGGTCGCTGTATTGGACCTAATCCATGTTGTGGAAATGGTAACGGTTCTATACTATAATTCAAGAAAACATTTTCTTTTAGAGATCGAATAAGCATCTTTCTGTTGCTAAGCTTTTGAAAGATACACAAGTGTAGATTCTAAACGAGATTTCTATTATGTATATTTAGATCCGAAACTCTATTTGACATTGAATCAGTTAAATATAGGTTCACAATAGGTTAGATGAGTTCAATAGATAACAGTTAATGCATTGATAAAAATAACGTCATAGTAAAAAAAGAAATCTTTTAAATGTCAAGAAGACTCGTTGTATTTCTTTCTAATTGACGCTTTTAGCTATCTAGATCACATTTTTTTGACGTTAATTATCATTCTTAGTCGTATATGTGTGAACATACCAATCAGCAACATTAATAGATTATATACGATTTTCATCTTGTACATGAATTTATCTTATAGAGAAGTTCGTCATGCATGTCTACATCATGTTGAAATTATTCTTTATTGTCAGACTCAACATTTGGACTGTGAGTTAGTATTAATAAGGCTTAGAAAATCTTCAACCCAGTGATAAATCAGAAATTTGCTACCTGAGTTTTACAATTAAGAGATTGTCAAAGTTCTGGTGAGAAATTAGACAAATTGTCGAAATTATACTTTCAGTGATATTTTCGATTTATTTTACTGTGACTCGATGGTAAATCAAAATTTCGACAATCTTTTTTTATTGTGAAGATTCTACTGAACATTGGAAAAAGTGTTCAAATTCCATAGAACTCAATGCTTCTGTTCATATGAACCGAAGCTTAAATTTTCTTAACATCAAAAACTTGTGATTTGATTTCAAAAGATTCTTTTTATTAAAATAATTTCTTTTCTCTATCGTCATTATAAAACAAAGAGAATAATTGTATAAATATTTTACATCCCTTTAAAAAGCATGTTTTACTAAAATATAAAATCAAATGATGTCCGATAGATGGAAGTATTCTCTCATCATACAAATTTTTAAGTGATATTTATTTGTTTAAGACTAATATTTAAAAAATTTTTCAAATCATACTTTTCTTTAACAACAGATGTAGATACTGGTGGTTTTTCTTGAATAGTTTTCTTTATGATTGGTGGCGTTATTGATAATGACATAAGTGATGGAATATTATTAGTTAGATATTGTTGTGGTTGTTCATTAATATCATTTAATTCATCCATAGAACATTCTGTTTGTGAAGCATATCGACCAAAATCTGAAATAGATAATCAGTTAAATAATTTCATTCAAAATCTTAACTCACTTGACGGTGAAAAAGACATTAAATTAAGCATGTTAAATAATATATTTTTTAAAATTAAATATACGTTTAAAAATATTAAAAAGCAGAGAAAAATTAAATTTTAAAAAAGTTATTAAGAATAATCGATTAGTTAATTTACGTTGCTTCCTTCGACTCTCTGGATATTCTCAGCATTTTCTGCGATAAAATATTACGTTTTATACTATGATATTGGGTAATTACAAATAGAGAACGCAAAGAAAAAAAAATGAAAAAAAAAAAACACATGCGTACCAATCAACATAATCCCTGTTTTTGAGTCAACGCCAAAACAGAATGAAAAAAAAATGCAAAGAAAAAAATAATTTCGTCCTTCCTATCTGTTATAATTAGTGTACAGTTCGGAGGCTTCTATAGAGTTAAGAAATAAAAACAAGAATTTATGACTGTCTTAGATTTTATATTAAAAACACGGGGAAAAAAGATGTTTGAATGATGAAATAGACATAAAAATTTATGCATGTCAATATCATTGATTAAAATGGAGGTTTTAATCGTGCAAACGTAATTACTTTGATATTTCATCAAAATTATGGAATTAAATTGATGAAAATATTCGTTTTTAATCAATGAATTTGAAATAATTACATCGATTTTTATGTTTCTGTTCATCAACTTTGTTTTATGTTTTTTATTTCTCGAGACCTTATGCGGAATATAAAGCGTTTATGTGAATATATATATAGATGATTCGTAGCATATATACTTTAAAATTAAATATGTATCAGCCACCAAAGCAAGCGTTATTAATTATTAAATAGCAGGGATAAAAGCAGCTAGAATTACCCTCATCAGGTATATCTGGTTCATCCCAATCGATATTTTCTTCTTTTCCATTATCGTTCCGATCAGATTTTGTTGTTTCATTCTGAGCACCACCATGTTCAGATGCTGGTGCTGATGAACAACGTGAACGTATAGACATTGAGCATGCCGTCGCTGATGACGGCAGTTTAGCTGCCCATAACTGTTCCGCTAACTGACGTAATGACAATTCTCGAATAGTAGGAATTAAAGATGTGTCACCCTGTAAACCCTTTTTTTCTGTTAAAATAGGAACTGGCGTGGGCGATGGATTAAGAGCAGAGCGGTCTCGTGATGGATGATGATGCAATGGTGTTGTTTCATGTGAAATAGAACTATGTTTATGTGATGATGGTGATGATAATGATAGTGTCCTTGGATTTTCTATGAAATAAGCCGATAGAAAACAACATCAAACAAACAAAACAAAGAAAATTTAATAACAACACTGTGCATATAACACGTATTATTCATATACAAACAGAAATACTTACCAGAATTAGTTGACGTTACTTTGATGATTTTGTTCGTTGTCTGAGTTTCATCAGTTGTTTCTCGTCGAGTTGTAGGTCCTTTACGTTGTCCTTTATTAGAACTGACTCTATGCCATTGTTGATCATTAACAGAATCGTCTAATTGCAACAAATCTTGTTGATGAGAATGTACAGAAGGTTTTTGTTTTGTTGCAATAGTAGTATCGACAGTTGACTGAGAAGCAATATTAGTAGATGATTCTTTTGCTTTGTTCGAAACACGTCTTGATCGAGCAACCTATGTTCAATAAAATATTTTGAGAGAGGAATATATAAGGCCATTGAATGTCATCTCAATATATGACACACTCGATAGTCTTATGATTACTCTCTTAATCTATATCTCAATAGTTTTAAAATTTGTTTTAACATACTACAAATGGTTCATTTTCTTCTTCGGACATGGTTGTTGATGAAACAGTTTTTCGTGGAGTTACCGATGTATGTTGATCTGATTTTCGTCTTTGTAATGATTGTTTTTTTGGCAATATTTCTTGTTGTGGTTTCGAAAACTAAAGATTTTACTTTCATACTAGTCATTATTATAATTACAAAAAAACAAACAACCTTTGATGGACCACTATCCGTTGTCGCTCGTCTTTGTTTAGGTGACATTGCTTTAGGACTTACACCTACTGATCGAAAAGTTGTATTCGATCCATCCGAAGTTTGAGTGGACTTTAATCAAGATTCGAGAAATAGGTTAAGAGAAAACAAAATGATTTTTTTATTTACTTTCAACAATTTATCTTCATTGTCATTATTCGATGTCATTGAGCGTTTACGTTTACTTTCAGTCTTTGACGTTTCTATAGTCTTTTCTTTTTTCGTGTCTGTTGTTGAATTTGATTCAAGTCGTTCACTAATACAAATAAAAATATAAAAAAAAATTTTATTTTTTTATTTTTATGAATATTTTACCGTGCTTTTTGTTCGTCTTGCACGGCTAATGATAAATCGCTGAGATCAAAGATTTTATTATTTGTCATTTGCATACGATCACGCCATTCTGCTCGAGTTAAATACTATAGGAAGTCAAAAAAAAAAAAGTTTAACTTGAAAAAAGTAATTCTTTTTATTTACATTATCAAATAATCTTCGAGCTTCATAAACAGCTGTGGCAAAAATTAGGATAATAAAAAGGAAAAATGAACAAAAACATAAACCATATGTTCGTAATTCCCACGGAGGACGTGGAATTGTTTTATAACATGACAATAAAACACGTTGTGAAATTTGAACAATAATTGGAAATGTCATAAGACCAGTATTTGTATTTAATATTAATGTTTCATTTATTTCATCAGATGTATAATCCGGTTGAAATCTTTTAAAAAGAACAACAAGAATAAATGTGAAAAAAAGATATTTTCTTTCTGTCTCTTACAAAATTTTCAGATCATATTTTTCATGCGGTTCGATTTCAATATCAGTACAAATTGAAACTGAAAAACCTTGTCCAGAACATTTCGAATGACTAAATGATATATCATGTATGATTGTTTTCATATTTCCTGTATTACGAAGTGTTACAACTTTTCGTAATAACGAGTTTTCATTTTTATCTACTAAAAAAAGAAAATTTGTTCTTATTTCTTTTTAAAAAGTAAATATTTATTTACTTGAACAAAGTCCATACTGTTTTTCATCTATTTTTAAAACAATTGGAATAAGTGATGAACCAGCTTGACGATTTCCAACTTGTAAACTACCAATACCACCTTCACCACGCAAATGTATTGATTCAATTATTGTTAAATTATTTCTAAAAAATAAATAATAAAACTTCATTAAAATATTATTTTTAATTTATTCAAACATACCGAACAACAAGATACATTTCATGTTTGATCGATGATGTTGGTTGATAGAATACGGTAAATAATATTTGATCATTAGATGAAAGATTAAAATTATAAATACCATTGATTAATTTTATTTCTTGTGATGTCTAAAAAGAGAATGAATATTTACCAAATATTGATTTTAAAATTTTGACTTAGAATAAAAAGTTTATCATTTTCTTGCTAAATACATTGTAAAATAGTTCAAAGTTTGTATCTTATCAAGGCGAACAACTTAGCCTTGTCTACTTAAGTCTATTATCCATTTTTGTCATTCTCTAGTGACGACATACCTTCATAGACAATCATCCAATCCAAACTAGTGTCTCATCGTTAGAAAGCTAGGACTCATGTTATTATGAATCACAACTTGCCAGATCCAGTTCGGTCAAGTGTCCTGCAACCGAGTCAGCAGCAATCAATGAGATCTCGATATTTCAAAATGTTTTTACTTTTTCAAACTGCTAATCTATATAAAAACATAGAAATGAAAACTGATTCAATGATGATTGAACAATTTATTGTCCTTGAGCACAGTTCATAGAAGTGGAGAACAAGTGTTTTACTACAAGAATTCGTTTTCAATAAAAATTCATTTAGAAACGCTGATGAATCATACGGTCAAGTGACTGAATATATGGAGAGAAAAATGAATTACTACAAAAAGTGAACAGATGTTATTATTATGGAAAAAATATTCATCACTGTGTCGATAATGATGATGTTTGGCATCAACACTGCGTTCCATTCCAGCATCATTAGCAACAAGCAAATATACACTTAATGAAATTGATCGGATTCTAGTAACAGAAAGATATCAAATGAATCTTGGATTACATGCTTTTTCGTGAAATTTGATATGATCTCTTTTTTTTGTTACTGTCTATGGAAGAAACTAACTAGTATACTTGTCATATAAAATAAAGATTTAACGTTAGATTATGACTGCGATAGTATCTGCTAGATGTCGATTAACTCCGGTTTCCAAAATTTGTACCTGTGTAGGAAACTAATTGGATCTAAAGTCGAGTTTTGTTTTCATTAACATTTAGCATCCTCTAGATACATGACCAAATGAAAGATCAAGATTTTAGCTATTATTACCTTCTCTTAGAAAAACGTTAATCTAAAGTTGAACGGTAGCTGAAACGTTGTCCATGAATCGACTGACGTCAGCTCTTTTCTATTCAAACTGTAAACTGAATACAAACTGGGTCTGAAATAAAATCTATATATGGATCCCAAATTTTTCTCGCAACTCTTAACAGATTGTAGTACATCCAAACATTGTGTTATTAGCTCATTCCTATATACTATCAAGTAGCTTCGTTTAAATTCCATACACTAATGAACTAGGTACATAGTACTAATTATTGAGTCTATCGCTACAAGTTAATGTTTCATAGATTTTTCCTTCTTATTCCTATCAATCTTAAAATGTACATGCTCTATCTTCTCCTATCATTTTTAACTTTGTTACATTCACATTTTCAAAAGCTGTCGAATTTTTCTTTGCCTATCTCTCAGAAATGTATCTTGTTCCATAACATATTTGTTCGTTCAAAAGAAAACAAAACAATTTCATTTGAGAATAGCAGGTTTCTATATGGTGAAATGTTTATAAAAATGATGAGTGAGTCAGACTGAGAAGATATCTATATAAAAAATGATTTTATCCATATATCAATGCTTGGAAATTCCACAAGCGGAAAGTAATCAGTAGGAGATAGTTGCGATTTCAATTAAACATATTCTTCCTAAATCGTACAATTTAACTCTACATAATCTTTTGTAAATGTGAAATAAAATATTAATATACTAATTTTAAAACATACTGTTGAGATAGTAAAAATTTGATCATTGATAATTGATTTTGAATTATTTGGATAACTATTAAGAAGTTCAACTGAATACGTAACAAGATCTGAAGATGGATTTGAAATAATAACATTTTGTGTCTATACAAAAATAAAAAGTTGAAAGACAAGAATATAAATCATAATATTTCATAAACAACTTACTTTAGTTATATTAATTAATGTAACATGAAAATCAAGAATAATCGGTATACGAGATAATGATGATGACATATATTCAAGTACAGATGGCCAAACAAACCCGATTGTAACTGGCCACGATATATTAGCTCGATCAGTATAAAGCCAAATATTTGTTTGAACTCTTAATATAAACAGAAAAAATTAATATTTAAAAAATGAAAAATAAATTCTTACTGTTGCTGTTGTACAAGTGTTGTCCATTCATTCCATAGATTTCGAAATTGAATAACAAGTAAATGATCAAGTTCATATGTATTCAATGCAGAAATATGTTCATCCCATCGTTGTTTAAATTCTCGATGATGACTTAAACCACAATAACAAGTTGATACAGATGGAACATGAATACTTTCACATAATGGACCCATATCAAAATTAAGTCTACCAACCTAAGTTAATTAAACAAGAAAAAAGTTTCGTTATTATTTAATAAATTTAAAGTACAATTGAATGGTATCTAGATTAATGATACAATTAGATAAGTTAAGTTTTTTTTCTTAATCAATAAACTGGAAATTCAAATTCTTTTTTGTTGACCTATGCGTTCGAAGCTTTCTAAAATCGAAATAGAGAAATATCTTTACATACTTACTAGGCACAATAAAAAAAACGTGAAAGTAAGCAACAGGAGACATAGAATTAGTATTATTTAGTTGGATCAAATCAAACATTTGTGATATTAAAATAAAAAAATAGAAAAGACTTTCAAAATAAAATGTTGACATAGAAACTATACGATTTCGATTAATATTTGAAATTCGAAACTAGCAGCCAGAGACTCAAATTTTAAAAGGCTTATTTCTTTGGTTTCTTAAGAAATCTACAGTACGTAGGGTATAATTTACTTTGATATTTAGATTAATCAAATATCTAGAAGCTGATTTACCATCATTAAAAATTCCTTTATTAAAACTTCTTGCTCGAAAACTGCTTTCAATTCCTACTATGTCATTAAGGAACGGAAAGGCTTTTTAGTTGCAATATCATCACATTAAATAATAAGAGACAAATATTATCATCAGCTCAAGTTAATAAATATGATTGTCATAAGAAGTGCACGGCAAGCGCTAACAAACATAAAACAAGGTGATTCAACAAGTTAGTGAATAGTTTTTTTAATTTGTAATTTACTAGAAAAGAATAAAGGAAATATAATCAGCGTTGCAAATGAATTTGTGCTAATTTTCTCTTTCATAGGTAACAGAGAATAGTTAACATTGATATTTTTCACATGCAAGCGATTGACTCTGGCATCTTATAACTAAATATAACGTTCAACATTATCTCTGTCCGTTTTTAACAATAAAAGCTCTCGCTATCTTTCGACTACCATAATTTCTATCTTTTTCTAGTTTATCATAGAACATGGAAAAATGTAAAACTGCTACATTATTTAGATTATATCTATCTGTCACGATTAACTTCTGAAGCCGATGTTCTTCTATTAGTATTGGTTATTCTGTAAAAATTCTATTGCTATTGTCATTATAGTGAATTTATCGTTGCTTCTCATTTCTATTTGAATAAATATTCCAGCTAATAATTAATATAAATTCAATAATACATATTGTTCCTTTTAAGGAAGAGAGAGAGAGGGAGAGAAATGTTTTGAATTACTTTTCCATCTTGTCACGAGATTTTCAGTCACGATGGACATCTCCGGTAACAGCTGATTAATTCATATTTTGAGAAAAAATCTAATTTGAATGACAATTAGTAATTTAATGCTGATATTATGAAATAGAGAATTGCAAAATAAACAAGTGTTTTATTTTGTCTTTTATATGTTTAATGTTGTTATCGGATAAATCTCTGTATCATCTTTGTTTTCTGATGAAGTATCAAAACTTCCGTAGAGAAATGACTTTGAATGTTGTAGTCTTGAATTTTTTTTGACAAATTCTATATTAAAAAAAAAATTTGATAGTTTTATTGTGCATACTTGTTGTATTTTATGTGGTTCAAGTTCAACATGGCCATTTGTTGTATTATTTCGAATAAATGAAAAACAAATTCCATATGTTATAAAGTCTATACGTGTAACATTGATAGGTTCATCAAATTTATTCTGTAGAAATATATCGGCTGTTCCAAGACGATTCTATAAAAATAAACAAGATGAAAAACAAAATTCGAAATAAAATTTTTTTTACCGGAAATACATCAATATGTATTGGTGTTTTATTAATAAATTCAAGCGAACCATTGATTATTTGATATTGTATATCTAATTTAAGAGTCTATACAAAAATAATAAATAGAACAAAGTAAATAAATCAAATTAGTTTACTTGATAATGTGTTTCAAACGTAATCGATTCACTATAAAATTTCGGTGGATTTGTTCCATTAATTGTTAATGAAAAAATTGCTTGATGTTGTTCCGGAATAACAAGCTATAAATAAATATGTATATCATTTATTTTTTTTAATTTCTATTCTTGATTTTATAATCTTACTTGAGAAATATTATTATTTTTATAGAAATTTTTATCAATTATTTTTGTTTTATTTCCATTTAATAATTTCATATAATCAAGTTTAATATTAGTATTTAGTAAAGTAAAATAAAAATTTTTAATTTCAATATCAATTGGATTTGTATTTGTTAATATAAATGTCACTGTACGAGACGTATGCATTGGTATACTTGTTATGAAAAGTTTCAATGGATTTCTTTCATCATGTCTAATACCACCATTTGTATGATCAGTTAAGAGATTGACCTAAACAAAAGACAATTGAAAGAATCGAATTTCTTTTCTGGTAGGCGGGGAGGAGAAGGGGTTAAACATTGTACTTTTTTTTACCTGAAGTTAATTTGAATCACTCTAAGATGTTTCAAGCTAACGTTGAATCATATGAAGTTACTTATTAGTATTTCCAGTTATTTGAAACTACTTCCGCATTTTGTAATAAAACCCTCTAGATACTCAAATTATAGTATGATGTAATTGTCTGGACTAAATAAAAGAACTGAGAGATCTTTAATCGTGAGAAGGGATTGACTTTCATATAGCTGAAATTACTTTTACTTGTTTTCAACAACTTTTATATTTTTATTTACTTTTTGACTTAAAGTACGTTGTTTCTACCTAATTTCTCTTTTTTTACCAAAAACAATCTAATGTCGTATTTCATAACAGTACTTGTTAGATACCTTGAAGATAGAAAAGTATAGTTTTATCATGAAATTGGAATGAACAGGAAATTTTCTACAAGTTCAAAAGTTCTAAAATTATGCTGACTATCAGCATAATTTAAAGAATTAAACTCTTTAAAGAATACTGTTATTGCTGTCTTATATTTTCAATTGAAATGAATTGAGCAGTTCAGAATCTTATTTTATAAATGGCATCAAATTTATCCTCATTCATCTGCAGAAAAAGACATAGTTCAGAAACGTGAAATTCCAGTGTTAATGTCGTCTTCTTTCTTATTTCAGTAAACTGGATAGAAAATGATACCTGTTCTATTATAAACAATACTTTAGAATATATTATTGAGTCTTATAGAGTAAATAAAGTAAAAATAGTAGGAGAGCAATCATAAGGCATTCAAGTATAAGCAGCACTCAATAAAATTCTTTTGTCTTCTTTTTAGTGCATTCGATGTCTTTTCTTTCAAAAGTTAGTCAGCATCGAGTTTTTACCACTGTCATATCCTGATGAGAAAAAAATATACTCCCTAAAACTTGTTCTTGCTTTCGTTTCAATGAATCATTGAATTTTTTTTTAGAAATTATACTAAAGAGGTGAAGGAAGAATTATGCTTTCAATGAGTCTGAAATGTCCGTTTGATAACAATCGATCTCTTTTCTTCTCTAAAGAATAAGTAAAAAAATTCAAGAATAAATAATATCGTTGAAGTAAAACGAGGTAAACATCTCTTTTTTACAAAATATTTTTTAAAGTTTTCTTTAATAAAAAAAATAGCAATGACGTTCAAAATCAGTGTCAATAACTAGATTGAGTCAAACATATTTTAGAGAAGTTTTGTTTTCCTTGATAAACTGAACTCTGGAGGGGAAGGGAATATGGGACAAAATTTTAGTAAAATACAGTCGTGACAAACCGCAGGTGAATTTTTCATAGGAAAATTTTGTCTAAAATGTGTTTAACTGAATGTAGTTTTTGTCATTGATTTCAAATATCATAATTTGTCTTGCTTTATAATTGTGTCATGATATTGAAAGTCGCAAACAATGTTTTTTTTTCTATTGAAAAAAAATCAAAAACCATTATGTAAGAGCGAAATGTAAAACCCAGTTCGCCCGAAAGATAAAAGTTATTTTTTAATATTCTTGTATCATTTTATAGAGAATAAAAAAGATAGATTGTTATCACATACACCTTTTAGACTGATCGATAGAGCCATTTTTCATACATATTGACCTTATAAAACTTGAGTCAGTCAACACTGCATTATATTGAAATAGTTCATTTTCTTCCGTTTTTAGTTCTTTATGTTTTACATAGGGTAGTCAAAAAGTTCTCGTAATAGTACTCTAAAATTTCATCCTGATTGATTTTATTCCTGATGTTGGCCTATTCTAGTAGTGAAATCTGTTATGTATTAAAATACCAATACGAAGTTTTACAAGTGTCTATTATGACAAATCTTTAATCAATTTTTTCAACAGCTCTGTTCTCAGATGCATAAACTTTGTATTCGCTTATATGTAAAAACTTGTTGGTTATTAGGTTTAAATGCTATACAGATGCATGATGAATTAACTGCTGCTTATGGACAAGGTGTTGTTTCATATAGTACAGCTACTCATTTGATTGATCGATTTTCAAGTGGACGAGAGTCGTTGGAAGATAATCCTCGTAATAGTCGTCCAATAACCGTCATTACTAAACAAAATATTGNTCCATATGAGAAAATTCATCGAAATGAAAGACCAATAATCAGTAACAATCATCCTCACCGCACTCTACATCCTTTCACACTCTAACCTTTGATCCCAGCACAGATGGGCACCCGATATTATCTATCTAGATAGTTTCTTTCCAACTGTAACTTAGTCAAAGGTTTACTCAAAAATATCGATTTTTGCTTGAAATAAAATCAAAGAATTTTAAAAGTTAGAAAAACCTTTTGGGCAGTATCTCCGGGATTAAAATTCGTATAAATTAACAATAGATATCCATTTTCAAGGTTACATATGTCAAAGTATATCATTTTATGTCGCTAAAGTGTCTGTCATATTCTAACTAGAAGGAGGCTCAAAAGTTTCGCTATACACTTCATCGTTCTTTTTAGTTCATGCTTCGCAAATAAAATTGCCTATATATAGTCTTTTGTCAAAGCAACAGCATTGTCGTACTCAGGTCGAGAAATCCGATCATTGAACCTTGTCGGCTTCGGTCTGATTCTATCGGATTGAGTCCGGAATCCAGTGATCCTGAATCCGACAGACATTAAACTGGGAAAGGATCTTATCGGATCCGACAAGTACCGATGAAAGGATCCGCTAAGGTTTTACCGGATCCTGCAACGAAAGTTAACAAATCCGACAAGATCCAATCGGATATTAATCATTAGGCTTCACTGGTTGTTCTCTTTCTGATTCACTATCATCTATTAAATATATAATAAGTATTAAGATTTTTGTTTACCATGGTAAAAAATCCATTGTCTGCCCTTCGTATCATCTTATTGAGAAAGCAAGCGCGAGAGAGACCCAGATATAGTCAATAAACACAGTGCAAAGATATTAATAATCCGTAAATTATAACCTTACACTCATACCCCATATGTCTATATCCTTATCACTATAATCTTCAACTGACAGGGCGATGGTTATAATTTGAGTCCCGTACACCTATGGATTTAGGTAAAAGTTTTAGTACTTGCTAGAAATGCTTTTTTTCTCTGTTATTATAAACTCTTGAATGTTCTAAGTAGGATAGAAAATATTTTGCAGATAACTGAATAGGATCCTAAATGTTCATAAGCGCGGCACTAGCTTAAGGAAAATGATATCGCTCATATTATAGAGAAGATTCTGTTCTTATGACCGAAAAATACATAGTACTGAAGACTTGCACGAAGGCATGAAAAAAGAGTTGAAAGGAAGAAAATGGAATGAGAAAACATTGGCAGAGTACAATTGAATTAATTATGCCAAAAGGTTAATTAGATATCTGTAATATGCTGGTGGAAAGGTGGTCATCTTTAATTGGCTGTGTGTAAAAGGATGATTGTTACTGATTATTGGTCTTTCATTTCGATGAATTTTCTCATATGGAAGACACTCAATTTGTAATGATGCTGAAGCTGGATGAATTCGATGCTGCGAAAGATTATAGTGTATTACTATTCTAGGTATTTCCTTATATATAAGAAATTCTATTGATCTCTCGAGTATCAGCTATATACCTTCCCTGGTGACGGACATAGAGTTTTGAAAATTTTGGGGTGTTATTCGTGTGGTTGCAAAATATGTTATATCACAGTTAGAGCCTTCTCAGATCTGTAATAAAAGAGAAGAAGACATTTTTTTAGCAAGTACCTATGCTTTTGTCTCACTCTGTAACTAACATGGGAGAACATCAACCCTCAGTTGAAAGCAAAACGAATAAAGAAAAGAAGCTTGCCATATAAGTAATAAGCGGTAGAGAAGAACTGTTGCCAAATAATTTTAATGCCTCAGACAAAGCACACGAATACAAATAATAGGAGCATACCGTA
>CAJNSZ010000201.1:84640-166467 GCA_905329745.1 Rotaria sp. Silwood2
CCTTATCCCTATAGCTTTATGCCTATATTCTTACACCTATACCCTTATACCTGTACCCTTACAACTATACTATTATGCCTATATCATTATACCTATGGTCCTATGCCCATACTAGTGCCCGACATTTCGGTCACGACCTTGACCGAAAAAGGTAAAATTGTTCTATTATAATTTTTGAGTTTGAAACTGAAAAAATATTTTTATAGGTGTATCTTGTTCAGAATTTTGTACTCTTCAAAATCCGGTATGAAAGTTTAAGATATAATATTCTCCAGCCCAGAAAATTGCTGATTACTACCCGTGACCAGAATTTGTCACGGTCGGTCACGGGTCTTTCCAGTGACGGGTGATAATCAACAATTTTCTCCGCGGGAGAATATTATATCTTAAACTTTCATACCAGATTTTGAAGAGTAGAAAATTCTGAACAAGATACACCTATAAAAATATTTTTTCAGTTTCAAACTCAAAAATTATAATGGAACAATTTTAACTTTTTCGGTCACGGTCGTGACTGAAATGTAAGGCACTGTCCCATACCCTTACACCCATACCCAATAAGTCTATATCCTTATCACTATAATCTTCAACTGAGGCGGCGATGGTTATAATTTTAGTCCCGTACACCTTTGGATTAAGGTAAAAGTTTTAGTACTTGCTAGAAATTCTTTTTTTGTCTCTGCTATTATAAACTCTTTAATGTTCTAAATAGGATAGAAAATATTTTGGAGATAAATGAATAGGATCCTAAATGTTTATACGTCTAGCACTACCTTAAGGAAAATGATATGGCTCATACTATAGATAAGATTCTGTTCATATGACCGAAAAATACATAGTACTGAAGACTTGCATGAAGCCATGAAAAAAGAGTGATCAGGAAGAAAATGAATGAGAAAATATTGGCAGAGTACAGTTGAATTAATTATGCCAAAAGGTTAATTGGATATTTGTAATATGTTGGTGGAAAGGTGGTCATCTCTAATTGGCTGTGTGTAAAAGGATAATTGTTACTGATTATCGGTCTTTCTTTTCGATGAATTTTCTCATATGGAAGACACTCAATTTTTAATTGTGGTGAAGCTGAATGAGTTCGACGCTGCGAAAGATTATAGTGTATTATTAATAGTGAAGGTCCTTCAATGAATAGAAAACGACTATAATAAGATGAAATATAAATTACTGGATTGTTTGATATTGTATTTATGATAAAAACTTACTATTCTAGGTATTTCCTTATATATAAGAAATTCTATTGGTCACACAAAAAGGGCTTCTCTATAGTACCAGCTATATACCTTTTCTAGTGATAGGCATAGAGTTTTGGAAATTTAGGGTGTTATTTGTGTAGTTGCAAAATATTTTATATCGTAATTAGAGCCTTTTCAGATCTATAATAAAAGAGAAGAAGACATTTTTTTAGCAAGTACCTACGTTTTTGTCTCACTCTGTAACTAACACGAGAGAACATCAACCCTCAGTCGGAAGGAAAACGAATAAAGAAAAGATGCTTGCCATGTAATTAATAAGCGGTAGAGAAGAACTGTTGCCAAATAATTTTGATACCTCAGACAAAGGACACAAGCACAAATAATAGGAGCATATCATAACGAAAAGAGACCACTGATCAGTATTCTGTACATTGATACAGTTAAAATATTATAATACGAGAAATTCTTTTTGCCTAAATAACTATTGCTCATATACACTGCTCATATCGAAAGTATTTGATACCTATTTATTACTAATTGAGCGTTCAAGTCTTGTACTGAGTTAAATGTTTATAATACTAATCTCGTGCAACACTCTAATCGATTTGGTGCTTTCATTCTTATTGCAGTAGAGAGATAAATATTAAGCATGAGAAATTATCCAGTTTTATTTGGAAAATAGTGCTTCGGTAATCATTTTGTAAGAATGTTTCTTCATTCTGCTCATTCATCAGCATGCCTGAGCTCATTTTTTTCGTTGAAATCTACAAAGCATTCAATTAGTAGTAAATTTATATGCAAAACATATGTTCCACTGCAACTCGACGACTAACTTCGCGGAACTTGAAGGAACCGACTGGATTCCGACAAATAAATCCTATCGGATCTGTCCTTCGGATTTCATCGGAATCCGGTAATCGGAATGCGTCGGAAATTATGGGAATCAATTGTGATCCGATCGGATTCCGACAATCGGAATTCTATCGNTCATAATTTTGTAGGTGAGCCGTTGGCATTTTTTTAGTATTCAGCGACTTTGGTGTTTCGAAAAACAATCTAACGGTGATTTAAAAGAATGTTTTATTCAGATCGACAGGAAATTCTCTATCTTTTAACATTGGCACAGAATCGTTTGGTTGAGTTTTAATTGACAAAAACAGTCTGTTGGAAACCTACAGTATCCCTTGTTGCGCCCTTAACTAGTGTTCATGTGTTCATTGAAAAGTGAAACGGCTACTGTCAGTAACAAGAGCTCAAAAAGCTAAATGCTATAGTGCTTGCCGTGCATGTCTGTCGAAAGTGACTTCAGCTGCAACAGTTGATATTGAAAAGGGCTCAACAAAAGAGTTTCTTGAACAGTTAATGGATGAAGAACTGACAAAAAGAAAGTCTACACCAATAACAAAAGATGAAGTCGATATTCATATCGATTTCAAATTAGGCAAAGACTGTCTAAATTCGTACTCATTCTGAGATGAGTTGGAAAATATTTTTCCAGATTTCTCCATATTGGCATGTCACATGTATATAATGCCACAGAATTCAGCTGCTTGCCGACGGAGAGTCTTTGGTAGCAGATGAAATCATCAACCAAAGATCTACATATATATTCTTTTGTTGCTATTCAGAGAAAGAAACTGGACGGGGAATCGAGCGAGGCCCCGGGGCGAGGAGAACTTTGCACGAGGCGAAGCGGGGCGAGGGGGCGAAAACAAATTAAGGTCGGGGCGAGGCGAGGCGGGCAAGCATTTTTTTTGGGCGGGGCGAGGTGAGGAGCAAAAATTCTTCCCCGTTTCGAGCTCTGGCTCATACTATAGAGAAGATTCTGCTCACATGGCCGAAAAATACATAGTACTGAAGACTTGCACGAAGGCATGAAAAAAGAGTGGAAAGGAAGAAAATGGAATGATAAAATATTGACAGAGTACAGTTGAATTAATTATGCCAAAGGTTAATTAGATATCTGTAACATGCTGGTGGAAAGATGGTCATCTCTAATTGACTGTGTGTAAAAGAATGATTGTTACTGATTATCGGTCTTTCATTTCGATGAATTTTCTTATATGGAAGACACTTAATTTGCCATGATGCTGAAACTGGATGAATTTGATGCTGCGAAAGATTATAGTGTGTTACTATTCTAGGTATTTCCTTATATATAAGAAATTCTATTCATCTCTAGAGTACCAACTATATACCTTCCCTGGTGACGGGCATAGAGTTTTGGAAATTTAGGATGTTATTCGTGTGGTTGCAAAATATTTTATATCACAGTTAGAACCTTCTCAGATTGGTAATAAAAGAGAAGAAGACATTTTTTAGCAAGTACCTATGCTTTTGTCTCACTCCGTAACTAACGCGAGAGAACATCAACCCTCAGTCGAAAGCAAAATGAATAAAGAAAAGAAGCTTGCCATGTAATTAATAAGCGGTAGAGAAGAACTGTTGCTAAAGAATATTGATGCCTCAGACAAAGCACACAAGTACAAATAATTAGGAGCATACCATAACGAAAAGAGGCCGCTAATCAGTATTCTGTACATTGATACAATTAAAATATTATGATATGAGAAATTATTTTTGCCTAAATAACTCTTGCTCATGTAGACTGCTCATATCGAAAATATTTGATGCCTATTTATTACAAATTGAGTGTTTAAGTCTTGTACTCAATTAAATGTTTATAATACTAATCTCGTGCAACATTCTAATCGATTTAGTGCTTTCATTTTTATTGCAGTAGCGAGATAAATATTAAGCATAAGAAGTCATTCAGTTTTATTTGGAATCCGGTAATCGGAATACGTCGGAAATTAAAACTGGTTCTTATTTTTAACTCAAATTGGCGAAATTTATAAAAAAATCTAGAGATCAATAGTAGATGTATTCAAATTTCTCATCTGTTCTTGTGAGAATATTCTGCAAGGGGTGAGTCCTGTTGCAAATTCTGTTCGAATCTCGAAATTTCGTTTTGAAANGATTCTGTTCATATGACCGAAAAATACATAGTACTGAAGACTTGCACGAAGACATGAAAAAAGAGTGGAAATGAAGAAAATGGAATGAGAAAACATTGGCAGAGTACAGTTGAATTAATTATGCCAAAAGGTCAATTAGATATCTGTAATATGTTGGTGGAAAAGTGGTCATCTCTAATTGTCTATGTGTAAAAGGATGATTGTTACTGATTATCGGTCTTTCATTTCGATGAATTTTCTCATATGGAAGACACTCAATTTGCAATGGCGCTGAAGCTGGATAAATTCGATGCTGCGAAAGATTATAGTGTGTTATTAATAGTGAAGGTGCTTCAACCAATAGAAAACGACTATAATAGGATGAAAATATAAATTACTGTAGTGTTTGATATTTTATTTATGATAAAAACTTACTATTCTAGGTATTACCATATATATTAGAAATTCTATTGGTCACACAAAAAGAGCTTTTCTCGAGTACCAGCTATATGCTTTCCCTGCTGGTGGGCATAGTTTTGAAAATTTAGGGTGTTATGTGTGTGGTTGTAAAATATTTTATATCACCGTCAGAGTCTCCTCAGATCTGTAAAAAAAGAGAAGAAGACATTTTTTTTAGCAAGTACCTACACTTTTGTCTTACTCTGTAACTAACACGAGAGAACATCAACCCTCAGTTGAAAGCAAAATGAATAAAGAAAAGAAGCTTGCCATATAATTAATAAGCGGTAGAGAAGAACTGTTGCCAAATAATTTTGATGTCTCAGACAAAGCACATGTGTACAAATAATAGGAGCATACCATAATGAAAAGAGGCCACTGATCACTATTCTGTACATTGATACAGTTAAAATATTATGGTATGAGAAATTCTTTTTGCCTAGATAACTCTTGCTCATGTACACTGCTCATATCGAAAGTATTTGATGCCTATTTATTACTAATTGAGCGTTCAAGTCTTGTACTCAGTTATATGTTTATAATACTAATCTCGTGCAACACTCTAATCGATTTGGTGCTTTCATTCTTATTGCAGTAGCAAGATAAATATTAATTATGAGAAATCATCGAGTTTTATTTGCAAAATAGTACTTCGGTAATCATTTTGTAATAATGTTTCTTCATTCTGCTCATTCATCAACATGCCTGAGCTCATTGTTTTCGTTAGAATCTAAAAAGCATTCCATTGGTAATAAATTTATATGCAAAACATATGTTCCACTGCAACTCGACGACTAACTTCTCGGAACTTGATAGAACCGGCTGGATTCCGACAAATGAATCCTATCGGATCCATCCTTCTGATTTCATCGGAATTCATCGGAATTCATCGGATTGAAACAGATCGGACAGAATCCGATGGCTCACTTTCAGCCTGGGTAGAAGTTTTTAGTGAAAGATTGACATAATAATCTACTTCTTCTAGGGTTATAAAGGAATTAATTCATGTGTAAATTATTTATTCACAAGACAAGTAGCGTGCATCGCTATGTGATGCATTTGGCCTTAGACTGGCAGGATCGAGTTATATTTATAGGCCAACCTAACTATAAGTGTGCTCCAAGCAGATATAAGAAAATGGAAGAGCTGCACTGAAGTTTGACACTAAGGCTTTTAGATAAGCCAGGTCTTTTTAATATTTAAAATGACCTTTTCTTCCATTGACATGGTTATTTATGCCACAATAATATTCAATCCTACAATAGACAATATTGTTCGTGGTATATGTATAGGTATTTAGTCAAAACCATTGTCATCAGTGCCATAGAATCCGTAGTTTGTGCCATGCAAACGGTCATTTTGGTCATAGAAATCGCCGCTTTGACTATGGAAAAGCTCATTCATGCCACTGTGTTAGAAACAAATAGATACGGGTGACTTTCGATTCGTGAGCGGTTCCCCAATAGCCAAAGTCAAATGTACAACTGAAATCAACAGGGGCCATTTGAACAACAGTTTATATATCAATAGTGCCAAACATCGTCATTTGTACTGTTTTCCCTTTAGCTATGGGCGTTTGTACCAATTACATAGACTATGGTCATTCATACCACATTCTATGTAACATTCACCTAAAACGTGGTCATTTGTGCCATCGAAATGGTCAATTGTGCGAATGTTACAGACAAACAGACACAGTTGGATTACGGTTTCTAGACCCTATCTTTTCAGTCTAGGGAACATTTAATGATCTTGACCAAATTCCATTAATGGAAATCTAAAACAAGATATAAATGTAAACTGTATATACCTATCTAAGTAACATGTACATAAAAATATTGGTGAGCTCTGCAGCTTCCTGAAACCAATTAGATTTCCATAGACAACATCGCGAAATCTACAATTTCTCACTGAGAGATAAATTTAGACTAATTTTTAAAATCAACAAACATAAATATAGAACACAGCTTCTCGAAAATTATTTGTGAGCTTTTTCTTTTATTTCAAAATTTTGCGAATAATTTATTTAATTTTATCCGAACTTCAACTTGTCTGACATATATATCAATATGTCGATTGAAGATATGTTCCTAATGGGCAGTCGAAAATAATCAAAAGAAGTCTTTTATTATCCTGTCGTAGTCTGATTTCATATCTACTCATTCGGCACATGAAAAACTCCTAATCAGATAAAGAAAAATACTTGGCAGTCTAGCTAAGTGAAGTCAAATATTTTTATTATTAATAGAGTAAATTGTTACAATTATTTTTAAAAAGCATAGCATTCATAGTAAACTAAGTTCAATCATATGACATCGTATACGTTGCACAGTGTTCGAATCATTAATCATGCTAAGTATGAGTAGTAAGCAAGTTCTAACATCAAAAGCTGCGCTAAAATTCATACAAGATTTTGTTTCTCAATTGATTATTTTACGTCTGTATGTGAACATTGTCGACCTGATCATTAACTGGTTGTTCGACTTGATCGTTTTTCGTACCCGGTATTGTTCTCTTTTCTATTTTGTAACGCATTATACGAATTAGCAGTGGTACAAAAAATTCCAAAATAGTCACAAGGCCTCCAACGAAACCAATTACTGTTGTCACAATGTAAATGGCATCGTTTCTCGTTGTATCCATGTAAATACACTTCACGGGACGACATTCATTAAAGTACTTATTATATGCAGCTGACCAGGTCCAATTCTCTACCATTAAATTCTTCAGCATCTCATTGACAATACTGGTTGTAGAAAAACGAGAAAGCACAGATGCATCCATTATTGTTTCATTGAACATCCAGGTCCAATTCATAAATGAGATTATATTTTGAAAACATATTTGGTCGTAGAAACAGTATAAATTCGATTGCAGTATTGCTTCAAAGATATAGCATCCTATATATAGTCCCGGAATCAAATATAAGACTGCTCCAGTGCGGTGATTTTTGATAACAGCTTCCGTAATACATGATGGCTTCTCATGGCATGAACAATCTTTGAAACTCCTTCTCTCAAAAAATATGGATGACAGTCCATTTTTAATTTGAGGATCTGCGTTGGATGTTGAAGTTGAAAATATAGCATTGGCATGAATTATGTCACGAACGACACGTAAAGAGGATAAGTAATCATTTATCGTCGAAGAAAGAAATTGATTGAAAATTGATTCATTTCGTTTTTGAAACAATGTTATTGGTGTCAAATCGATGCTCACATATTGACTAGCATACAAACGGGAAAGGCTGTTCACGATGGTATTGTCGACTTGTTTGCATAATGATTTTAAAGCTACAAAAATGAATGGACCGAATTGTCCAATGGCATTTGCCTCAAAGTTTAAGTCTTTCGGGAGGCTGTTGAAATAGTTTATCCAATTTTCTGTGAAACCACTCGAACAAACCTGATGGAGCGTGTAATTGACACGTAGAAAGCTTCGATATTCAATGGCTATTCTTGTACATGGACAAATAAGAGTTTGTGAATATTTCATGTGTAAGTCTGAGTATTGTTCCAGAGTTGGTGCTTCCACGGTAAACGCTTTACTGACATTAACTGTTGATGTGTAGAGAATAAGAATAGCTGATGATAAGAGAAGTGAAAAGATGAAAATATATGTCGAAATCATTTGAGTTCGAAGTTTGTATGGATTAGTCGTAGGTGGGATCGATGGAAAATAATTGAAATTACGAAGCCATTGCAAAACACGATGAAGGTATATGAATATCAATTGGTGAAATGATGTTCGAGCTAGAATTTATCGTTACCGTATATATTCTCCAACGAGTTCTCGAAATCAGCTCGAAAAGCAAACTAAATATTTTAGTCATAAATATTCTCTACAGTACTACTTATATGAGAGCTAAGCGTTTGGATGCGTGAAATATAGTACAAAGTGCAGGGGAAAAAACGGATTCCGTGTCTCCCGGAGCCAGTGAAGATCGACGAGATGCAGAGGATCCAGAGCATACGATCGAAATCCTGATGATCCAGGAATTCGGGAATTCGCTTTTTCCCTCTTAACAAAGTGTCTGAAAAGTCATTTAACACAAAGAAAATCACATTTCTCCGTTATGGTTCTATCTATTGAACTGCTTTTTCAGTGCTGGCAGAGAACAATCGCAAGTAGAGAGCTGCGTGGTCACGATTTTTTGATCGCAGTTACAGTTATGATGATTTTTTTAGACTAGTTCGGACCATGATCGCGAAAATATCTATGAAATACTTATGGGCTCTGTAGCAGTTACAGTCACTCACGCTACAAATATTGTACTAAGCAACTATTTTATCTGTCTATCGTTACTGCTGCGCAAGAATTGGATCATGTTCACAGACGGAAGGGTGCGCACCTCTTCACGTTTAGAATATTTTCAGTTTTTTCTAGCGAAAATCGTATTTTCTTTATTAAAAAGGATTAAAAAATGAAATAATATAGATCAGCCCCATCGTACTTTAAAAGAATGATGCATACACCATTTTCACGATCAAAAATTTTCCTAATACTCTCCATGTCACTTTTTTTGCTTTGCCATATGCATTCCACTGTGTATTATTCCAAAAAAAAGATTGGTTTATGGAAGTCAAATCAAATTTTATCACATTAATTTAGAATACATGTCGATTAGTTAATTTGTCATCAATAACTGTTTCTTATTATTCTAGTGCACAATCCAGTTCTTAGTTTGAGAAATCTCACTTTCTAAATTGTTAACACTCACGGAACTTGCACACCTTTCAAAACAAAATGATATTACACTTGAATAAAAAAAGGTGCAACAAGCTAATAACTATGCGTCTTTTTGATCACGATTCAGCGTTGTGTATCTAGCAGAGGTGTGCAGTTCACGGGTTTCACCCTACAGAACTCGCAGGACCACGTAGCGACAGGCGGGGGGGGAGGGGAAGAGTACAACATTTTAAGATCAGCGAGGGTTCGGGCGGATACGGGTAATGCTGAGACAAGAGCGATCTGGATCGGGCTAGACTTTTCAAAAAAAAGTACGAACTTCGGGAGGGGCGGGAGATAGATGAATACGGGTTCGGGCGGGTAAAGAATAGTTTCGGAGCATGATGAAAAACCGTCAAAAAATATCGATAGATGTTAATCTAGATTTGCAGTGAGAAAAATACTGATTGGTACATTACTTTCATCTTATTAGCAACAAGATCTCTTATTCCTTTTTTCTTTCCTTGTTATATTCATATAGTTTATTATTAAATCATTAACTTTTTGGAGTTGAGCACTGAGTCATCGTTCACTACCCTACTGATCGATATTAAACTTGGATTATTTATCTGTATCAACAAATAAAAATATCAATAATGATGATCAAATTATATGATTCTCATATTCCAGAATAGTCAATCTCAGTCGATCTATAAGTCAACAACTTTTCACTGATTCTATCGACTAAAGCTCATTAAAAGATCCAAACATAAGCTTTAACGAGTGATATGGGGTTCACAGACTGTGTGTGAATGGATACCTCGTTTTAATATCATTTTCAATTTTATCTAGCAAAAATCGTGTTCTTTTATAAAAAATATGATGAGATCGAAAAATATGGATCAATACCCTCTATTAAAAAAATTAAGTATGCACCATTTTCGCTATAAAAAAATTCGTAACACCCCTCGCTCCCTCTCAAGACTAGTTTTTCGCTTTCCTACATTTGTGGCTTTTTCAAAATGTTTTTTGTAATAATTTGATCAGCAATGTAAAATAGATAACTGAAATTTTTTTTCAGATTTCACGGATGGGGAGGGGGTTCGTCGGAAAATCAACGAGTGGGCAGAATAAGGTAGAGATTCAACTGGTCACGACCGAAGTGCAGGATGCTGAGAAAAATCATTAACGGTGATCGGCGAGGCAAGTTTGGTATGCATCACGGGACGGGTTTCGTGAAGCATAATAAACGATGCCCGCCCACCTCGGATATATATATATATATGTTCCAAAAGCATCCAGTCATTTCAGTGCTGTTTTATTTTAAATTTTTCTGTCACTTGGTTAAATGATATACGATGGAGACAGCTCAGTCTATTGATACGCCAAAAATATAGTGAAGATAGAGAAATAAGACATTAATATGGAAAATACCTAATCACTAAAACATGATCCGAGATTCACAAAGGCACAACTCATCAATGCACTCAGATTAGTAGTCTTACGCTGAAACCTAACTAATACTATGACTTATGGTTTCTCTTACCATTGGGATCGTTTGTCTGCCTTTTCTTCCATCTCAGAAGGCCTATAAATCGTGGCGCGATCAATTCAAAAGCTGTCATTAGACCCCCGATCAAACCAATAACTGTCGTCACAATGTAAATTGCATCATTTCTCATTGTATCAATATAAGTGCATTCGACAGGACGACATTCATTAAAGTACTTATCATATGCAGCTGACCAGTTCCAATTTTCTACCATTAAATTGTTGAGTATTTTACTGATGGGAGTGGTCGAAGAGAAGCGGGAGGACTGAGATGCGTTCATAACTGTACTCTTAAACGATGAGTTCATGTTCATAAATGAGATCAATTCTTCAAAGCATGTTTGATTATAGAAGCATTTCAAGTTCGATTGCAGAAGCGCTTCGAATGCATAGCATGCACTATATAAGCCTGGTACATTAAAGAGTGTTCTATTCGTAGAATTTGCATAGATAGAAGATGCTGCAGTGCACGATGAATTCAGATTACAGAAACAGTCAGCGTACCATAGACTTTCAGTCGTTAGAAGCCAAAGACGGACATCACGAAGAATTATCGCATTTGATTGTAAAGATGAAAATAGTGAACTTGCATGAAAAACATCACGCACGACATTTAATGAAGACAAGAACTCATTTATCGTCGAAGATTGGAATTGATTAAAGATGGATTCAGTATCAGATTGAAAAAGGTTAAGAGGTGTTAAATCAATACCTACATATTGACTAACATAGAAGGACGAGAGATGATATGCAATTGTATCTTTGACTTGTTCGCACATTGATATTAGACCTTGAAACATATATGGACCCATTTTTCGGAAGTCTGTATTTTTGACAAGCAGATTATCTTCATTTTGTTTGATAAAATGTATCCAATTTTCTGTAACAAAATCACTCGAACATACCTGATGTAACGTGTAATTGACTTGCAGAAATTTTCGGTATCCAACGACTACCGTTGTGCATGGACAAGTAAGCCTTTGTGAATATCCCACGTATAGATCAGAATATTGTTTGAAAGTTGGTGCTTTTACGGTAACTGTTTTAGTAACGGGTATTATTGACAAATAGCCACTAAGAATTCCCAGTGATACCAGGAGCGAAGCAATGAAAACGTATGTTGAGATTATTTGAGTTTGAAGTTCGTATTGGTTAGTCGTAGGCGGAATGGACGAAAAATAATTGAGACTGCGAAGCCATTTCCAAGTATAACGAATAAATTCACATAGCGATTGATTATTACCAGCTAAAATAGAATAAAAAAGTTATTTTCCGTGATGGTAGGTAGAATGGATGGAGCGAGGACATAATCGTCTTACATCTAGCAATAAGTTTTTCGTCTATCAAACCAACGTCGTATTCTTCGAAGCTCACTCTACGCTCTAGCACACTTTATGACTAAGTCAGCAATTTAGTTTTCACTACTTCACACAAATATGTCTTAAAAATTGAAGAATTCGAGTATATTTTATGCATTGTCCTTAGTGCAATGAATTTCTGTCTGACTATGTTACATACGTTAATGATTTTTTTGTGGTTTTCGTTCATTAGCATAAATTGTCATAATTTCGATAACATATAGCAGTAACCGAAACCGCTGAAATCTTTCAACTATTAAGATGCGTAGCTTATTTGAAAGCGAAGAATTGATCCGTAGCGTTAGTCATATATATAATCTGGAAGTGGATACCTCTGGAGTGAATGCCCTTCGGGTATTATGACATGAAATTTTCGTTATCCGATATATAGTGGCATGTTAAATCTACAGATGAATGTATTGTTCAGAACTTTCACTATACTAGATCAAGTTCCGTCCAGCCCAGAGGGTGAACTCTTTGATAAGACAAAGAATTTCATCTATTTTCAACGAAATTTTTTTCTAAAAATTCCATCTAATTCTTTCATTCGGTGGAGTATTCATGAAATAAACAGCATGTGAAAACAGAAACCAAATAAAAAAAAGATAATTGTTTTTATATGAGGTAACTTTCTGCTTATAGAACAACATGTCCTCATCTAGCTATTTTTATCCATTAGCAAATTCCTTTTACTAAAAGTCCTTAATATACTAGTGACTCGCATAACCTTCTATAATAGGAAGAGCCCCTTCTTGAATGAATGACGCAGAAGACATATCAGCAGAGCTCCTTCAAAAAACAAAAAGTTTTCCTAAATAATTTCTATAGCTGATTAGATTTATAGCATGTAAATCCATAAGAAAATCTAAGTGAAGTGTGGATAATACTTTGCTTCCGTCGTCATAACAACTTGACGGTCCCAAGTTAGAAAAATTTTGAGAAACAGTTCGTATGAAAAAATAGTATACTATCAATGTTTCTCTTTGTTGAAAACATATCAAGGAGCTATTTGAGTACTTGTACGTTGAAAGTTAGTAGCTGATATAAGTAGTATAAGTGGCGATACATCCAGAGACTTAATTCGAGTGTGTCAATATTTGTTTCAAGTAGAACTTAACGATCTCTATCTATTAGTAAACTCCAAAATCTTATAACTCAACCTTTGATTTGTGAACCCATAGTAGTGCGATAGAATACAAGAGAATCATATGTTGAAACATCAAAAGGCTAAGCATACCAATCGATAGAGCTTGTCAAATTGTGCTGGAAACAAACATTGAAACGTTTAGGACAGGTCTTTAGAGTTATCATCGTCGACATTACTCACAACGAAGACGAGCTATCGAGGCTTTTTGGAAGATTTATTGTTTCTATGGGGCTTATTTATTTCTTCAGGATTTATCTATCCCTATGATATTTTGGTATAGTCACATGTAAAACAGCAGTTTCATCCTCATTCGCATCCACATCATATACAAATTTATACATTAACATTCATGCCTAAACTGTACGTATTGATATTGGCACTAAAAGGGGACTCAGATGCGCCTGCCAGTCTAATTTTGATCTTGGACTACTGTCTAGATAGTAGAATGTGTGGGCTTGAGTCCTACGGAGGTCATTCGTTTCTTCACTCTAGTACACAACACCATTGACACTGCTTGTCCAATACTACGACTCACATGCAAAGCCTACATATTTATGCTTAACACCTCAAAATCTACGAATATACATTGCTCTAAACGTTTGAAAAAAAAAGAACTTTTTCAACGATATACCTAGGACACCGGCACACAAAATGTTAACATCGCTTTTTGAGAATAAACTCGAAAAATGTGATTAGAAACGAATCCGAGTTCAAACCCGATAAAGATAAATCAAGTGTTTTGGGGTCGCAAAACTACTTTAAGTGTAAAACAGTTAAGTTTTCGAAGAAAAAATTACGAACCAGACGACTGTTTGCTTAAAAAGGTCAGGCTGATTAATTCGAATATTAACAAATACTCCGTTATCATGCTAGGATTGTCATGTCTCTAACAGGAATGGATACATGCATATAACTATAGACTCCCATTCTCAAAAATACGAAATGACTTCTGGCCTTCGAGAATGATAACAGAAACTGACACTTCTAGTGTCCCAGGTCAATCATGCACTACCGTAAATGGCCGTAGACTGATCAATAGCGGTGCAAAACGGCAACTGCTTTCGGCGGCTGTTTACTACTATCGTAAACGGTACTTTACGACATTTAACAGCCACCCTGAACTGATAACGCAAACACTCATCGTTTACAGCTACAGTAAAAATACAGCGATTGTAAACGAAGCTCAGTTATTATCGTTTTTCACCGTAAACGTCAGTTGTAAAAACTTTATTTTACACTTATCGTACTTCATCGTAAATGGTTATAAACATTCACGTCCTGCTGCCGTATAACATAAACCATGCGCTTACATTTGCATATCTATGGAACTGCTCAAAACTTTTTTAAAGGCATTTTTCGGAAAATCTTGAAATTAGACCATTTTTCATGAAAAACACTGGATCAAGCCCTTCTGAAGACTTTCGGTAAGTTACGAGTGGTTTTATGAAGAATTGGAGTGGAAAAAAGGATTTTCCTGAAAAAGCGCTTTGAGGGTGGATGTAGGTTTCGATTAGAACAAAGAGCAATCATCACACCCCACACCAACGCCCATACCCTTACGATGCGTTACGCTCAGATACAGTCGGAAACGGCGATGTTTACGACCGTAACTGTATCGCATATGACCGTATGCGGCTCTCTACGGTCACCGTAATGCTTGACCTGGGTCCGCATGAAAGGAGTCTTGATAAACAAATGAGAACTATCTTGATGAATGTAGTATATCAGTGTCGTGTTGATTGTTAGAAAAGCGAAAGAAGAAGACAAAAGCTGAAAAAAATAGAATATCGTTTGAAGCTAACACTGTAGCCCATGAAAATATCCTTTTGTGTCTTGTGATAAAATCGATTTCTTAACATCTAATCCAAGTAATGAAAATATATCTTACCATTATTTCCGCTTCGGTTTACCTTCTTCCGTCTCAGCAGACTTATGAGTCGTGGTACAATCCATTTCAAAGCTGTCACAAGACCACCGATTAGACCAATCGCTGTGGTCACTACGTAGATTGCATCATTTCTTACTCTAACCATGTAGATGCATTCGATAGGATGACATTCATTAAAATACTTTTCATATGTAACTGACCAGGTCCAATTTTCTACCATTAAATTCTCCAGTATTTTACTGACAGGAGTGGTAGAAGAGAAGCGGGATGGCAGAGATGCGTTCATTACTGTACCATTGAATGGTTCGTTCATGGACATCAGTGAGATCAACTTTTCAAAGCATGTTTGGTTATAGAAGCATTGAAAATTCGATTGTAGAAGTGCTTCGAAAACATAACATCCAATATACATCCATGGAACCGTAAACAAAGCTTGTGAGCTTAGTTGTGAGTAGAAACCAATTGGCGAAGTGCATGATGGATTGCTAGAGCATGAACAATTACCATAGTACATGGGCAATGCTCTAGAAATTTCTTTGTCATTTGGAACATAGAACTTAGTATTTGTTTCTAAATATGAAAATAATGCGTTGGCTTGAGTAATTTCACGCACAATACCCAACGAGGACAAGTATTGATCTTTCGTTGAAGACTGATATTGATTAAAGATTAATTTAGCTCGTGATTGAAACAATTTGGATGGTGTCAAGTCAATGCTTACATATTGACCAGTATAGAAATGAGAAAGACTCTGCACAATCGTATCGTTCACTTGTTTGCATGATGACTTTAGAGTTTGAAATATAGATGAACCTATCTTTCGAAAGTCATTCATTTTCAGCCAAGGACTCTGCCGTAATTTCTGGAGATAATGTATCCAATAATCCGTGACAAATGTGCTTGAACACACTTGATGCATAATGTATTCGGCTTGTAAAAACTTACCATAGTCTATTGCTATGTTTGTACATGGACAAGTAAGGGTTTGTGCATATTTCGTGTGTAGCTCTGAATATTTGTTCAGAGTTGTCTCTTTGTCAGTAAATGTCTTAGTGAAAGTAGTTACTGATGTATAAAAAATGAAAATAGCCAATGACAAGAGTAGTAAAACAATAAAAACATATGTCGAGATCTTTTGGGTTCGAAGTTTGTATTGATCAGTCGTCGGGGGAATGGATGGAAATAGATTCAATGTTGTAACATATCGATTTATTTTGCGCAATACTTCGCGAATGTGTTGAAGAACCATTCTGCTCTGAAAACATGTACTTTTCATCAATGTGAGTGATAAAATGACTGATATGTATTGGTGTTTTCTATTTTTCTTTTTCATTCTGATATTATCGCTTATTCCCATACAAGATATGCTTGCTATTTTTCTCTATGGTCCCCGAATTTCACTCATAAACCACCATAATCTGTTATGACAGTCAAGTATCTATGTAATATAGTTATATTTTGCTAAGAAAGAACTCTGTATTGATCCATATGTAGAAAGAATTAGGTCATTATCTAGAAGCGTTGATCTACTTACTGGAGATTTCAGCATGTACCGTGTGTCTCAAAAGTCCCCTCCTAAAAGCTTTTTCATCAATATTTATTATTTGATTGAGCTTTATCAATTATTTATTTTTAAAAGATATGTCCATCCATGAAGTTTTTATTCATACGAGCAAAGTTCAAAACTATCCTTCTAAGCTATCACATGTAACTGAAATACAAAAATTTAGCCTTTTTTACATGCATAAAAGTATTATACAACGATTTTCTTTTAATGGTTTTATTATCTTGGATACTATGGATAAGGCCACCTTGTGCATTGATTAATAAATATAATTGCTGTATATTGATTCAAAAACATTCGTGTGCTGTCGTGAACTTGCGATACAGTCAGTTAACTTTACTGTGTAAAGTGTAAAATATTAGTCAAACGGATTGTTGAATCATTTTGTTGATGATTCAACAACTGTTTCATAAATTACTCTTGATATGTGCCGAAGTCTCCTTATCTGATTTGACAGATCAAAAGAATAACTCACGAGAGAAGGCTTAAGACTGATCAATCACTTTTTTAATTTTAGTATTGCCAATTTGCAGAGCTTGTTGAGTTATTAACTGATATAATAATCATTCGGGCCAACAGTGCATCTAAGAGTAAATTTCTGATAATCAAAGTTTGCATTAGCCTATCATACCATATGGGATCAAAGGTCAACACGAGTTGGGTGGTGGTTAACCTTTGAGTTTTGACTTTAGCACAGACACACAGACACTCAGCCTAAAATATTATTTTGAATCAGTCTATCGCTAGCACTTAATAGTGTCAGGTGGCGTCATCATTTGTGCATCATCTCCCTTTTTCTGTTGTCATGACACCATGTATATATATTTCATGTATATCCTCTTTCGTTCTGTTGTCATGCGTGAGTGCATAAAAGTACGTTTAGGTGCATTTGTCTCTTTCTCTCTCTCTCTCTCTCTCTCTCTATATATATATATATATATATATATTGTTTATTAAATATAGTAAACAAATAGTATTTATCAACAAAAACAGAACTCCTTTATGAACATAGTTCAATTATAAGACTTAAAATGAATCATGTAACTATAGCATATCATTTTGTGAAACACGATCTAAAAGGAGCGTTGAAGTATATAGGGTAGAAATTGCGTCCCCCCGGACTCCCACCCCCATGTAGACCGTGACAGACGGGCTCTAGAGGATCACAGTCGTGATAGGTGGTCTCTAGAGACAATTACGGACCATGAGAAACTTAACTAATATAAGATTAATGACCATATATAAGTAAGATCTCATTAGAATAGATGAGATACACCTTCATTGCAGTTCTAGAGGACTAACTAAAGAGTTGTGAACTACTATATCAAAACATAGATTGAACGAAACAGTTTCTAGATTATTAGTAGCAACAACTACATCGTGTTTCACATTTTAATCCCATAGGAATTGCGCTAACAGGTTTTTTTAAAAGAGTCCAACAAAAATACAATTTAAAAGAAGAATATTTAAATAAAGAATGCTGAAAATGAAAAAGTATATCAACTAATTACCCTTTTTGAAGAAATTATTTCAAGTTATAATTTAATAATTTATATCGAACACAGACTCGATTTAAGTGAAGATGAAAATACATCTGAAGGTGACCATGATAATACATCGGAAAGTGAAGATGATTTTGAAGATTGCAAACATTCAAACAAATGTAAATATACGTAGTTGGGAGCAATTGCAAAAACTCGCCAATAAAGGTGAAAAAATGAGTTTCAATTCATTAAAGCAACATTATAAAAAATTAAATAACTCAACAGAAGTATCACGTACAAGAAGATATATTGCAAAAGGCGGTACTGATTTTCAGAAATATGAATTGATTAAAGATTTTGTTTGGAAAAGGTTTCATTTAGCAAGAAGCAAATATTTGCCAATTAATGATAAAGATCTTAAAAGATGGAGTTTACAAAAATCAAAAGAAATTAAATTAGGAAATTTTACTGCAAGCGACAACTGGATCAGACAGTTCAAAGTTTGTAGGAATATTTCTTCACGTAAAATCACAAAAGTTATTTCATCAAACTATGAAATAGATAATGACAAAATAATGCAACAAGGTCGTGATTTTGTAAAACATGCATCTAAAAAAATTCGTGAATTTTGACCGAAGTATAATTGTAAACCGTGACCAAAGTAGATTTAATCACGAATTGCCCTCTAACAGACTATTGAACTTTATGGGTGAAAAAGACACATATGTAGTGTTAATTCTTTAAATGCAATTTCTCATAGTTATACTATACAACCAACCTTTCAACTCCAACGGCAATTTTATCGGCAAATGTTTACTAGCATTACAGAAGTCTAAGCGCAGTTTCGGTGACAATCTTAAAAAAAGTTTATTTGAACCGAAAAATTATTAGTACTGTGCTCCAATTCTCGTAAAGTAAATACCTCTATTTTGAATGTCTACTATGATGAAATATTAAAGAAAAATTTATCAAAAATTGCATTTATTCATGACACCTTTGTGGTCAAATTCCAGAAAGATAAGTTTAATCAATACTTTCAAAAAGATTCTATAAGATTACAGGTTCCACAAAAATTTACATTAACACATCAACCTTTGGATGTATTTGTATTCAGACAATGGAAAAATTTTGCAAAGAGATGTTACAATAGAGTAGCTCTTGATAAATTGAATTACGATTTGAGATTACGCAATGGAATAACAAAGTTACAGTCACTAATTTACAATCAATTAACATCAAATGTATTCATACCTATGTGGAAATATGCTTGGATAAAAGCTGGTTATTTTTCAGAGAACTATGAAACATGTCAAACTGTCAATGAAAATTGCTTTTATAATATTAGCTTGACCTGGCGTGTGTGTGTGTGAAGAAAGCTCATTTATAAAATGTGCGTTTCTTAATTGTAAAAGAGTTTCATGTTTTCATCATTTTTATGAGTCATATCATTATCATTAACTAGCGATAGACCCGTGCACAGTGATATTGCACGGTGAGTATCTGTGTGTCTGTGCTAAAGTCAAAACTCAAATGTCAATCATCACCCCACTCCTTTTGTTCTTTGACCCCATATGGTATAATGGGCTAATGCAAAACTTGATTATCTAAAATTTACTCTTAGATGCGCTGTTGGCCCGAATGGTTATTATATCAGTTAATAACTCAACAAACTCTACAAATTGTCAACACTAAAATTAAAAAGTGATTGATCAGTCCTAAGCCTTCTCTCGTGAGCAGTCAAACACAAATTTCCTATACATCTTCCCTTAACGAGTACATGAGATTTCTACGAGTTTCGAGTACTTGCAGTTGTTTTTAGCACTCAGAAGAAAGTTTCTGAGAGATTTGTTCTTCATGAGTACCCAGATCTTCAATCGGCTTTGTGTAATCGAAATATGTCTAAAGGCTTGAAAACAAACATTCGATGCGGCGAATTCTTCACGGGTTTGACATGCGATGATCATAGTGGTCCCAAGAATTGAACCAAACGAACAAAAAGTGACGATTTCAAATTTTCTACCCCTCATCATACCCATTGTAGCTTCTTAACGTCTCATCGAGGAGTCCCTAAATGTAGACAATTATGTCAAATCACTCTACGATATTCCTAGAAGTGCATCAAATCCAAATCCTGAGGACTTCGTATAACTTGACTCAGATTTTATCTAAAAACCCTAAAAAGCAATTTGAAAATGGGTTTCGGTTGATTCTCAATTACCCAAATCTGATGTGTCTTCGTAAGATAAAGCCCAAGTAAGTGAGAAAATATTCTCAAGTCTTATCAATCCATATTAAATAGTTTGGCTTTGGTATAGATTTCGATATGAGGTGACTGCAAGGGGGAGAAGGTGAGATTCACCGTATTCATAACGAAATTTTGAGTCTCGGCGGAGTCAACCTGGACTCTACCTGCAGTACATTCGAGTGTAGCGCGAGTCAACTTCCATTGCTGTTATAGGGAAGAACCTTCAGATCATCAAGTAATATTATACGGGATATCTTCGAGTCCTCATGTACTATTATAAGGGGGTACCCTTAGGTCTCCAAGAATTGCCGTATGCGAGTACAATTAGGTTCTTAGATGCTGTCCTTTGGAGTTATTGGTAAATGGTGATGAGGCTTTCTAGACAGACCAAGAAAGCGTGAATGTTTTTGGTGTGATAGCATTGTGCACCATCTGAATGATTTGGAATATTGGAGGTTGCCGATAGACAATGGAGAAGGCAGCGTGTACTGATATGGTCATTGCTTTCCTCAGATTGAGTAGTAAAGAGTTTTCTGATGAAGGATTTCTAGATTTTTCTTTTGGTTTCAGGAGTTTTTGAAAAGTGTTTTCACTGAGAAACTGATATTTTTGACAAAGAACATTTTTTATTTGATTTATGTTATCTCGTATAGGCTTATGTGATAAAGATAAAAACATTGCCTTTATATTGATCGCTATATGCTGTGTTCTTTTGAAGTCACCTCTCTCTGGGTTTTTATAACAGAGACTAATCTAGCCACTTTTTAGCGTTGTGGTGTTTCACAACGCAAATATGCTAGTTTTTTTTGTTTAAAAGTTTTTGTGAGAGGTAAGAAATGGAAGCAAAATGCTGTTAGATGCGTGAAATATGCTTACCGCCGTTTTCGAACATCAACGTGTGATAGGTTCTTCTTTAAGAGTGGCGGATAAGATGCGAAAGTAGGACTGCTGTACACAAGCGTATTCTGATGCACATCCATAGTTGGGTCACAGATGTGCTTGGAACTTGTGGACCATATCAACACTTCCATGGGTCAGTGTTCCGGTATACTATTTGGATTTCTGCCCAGAAAGTTCTTTAGAAGTCATTGTTCAAAGATTCATTATACTCCAAAATTTTTATAAAATGGGATACGCGTGAGTATATGAGCTTTAACACAAGGGGGAAAAGCGAATCCATTGAGATCCGTTGGGATGCATTGGAATCTACGGGATGCTTTGATCTCGGGACCCACTTTCCTCCCTTGCTTTAACAACTGATTTACTTGTGCGTTCGAGGCTGCAATTCAGGTACAAGAGTACTACCCTAGAGAAGTGCTGCTAATCTAAAAAAAAAGTTGGAATGGATGTATTCACCATTTCTTCGAAGCTCAGTGGTAGAGGTGCAACAAATCCAAAGCCTTGGGATTTGATACAAGGAGATTTAGATTTGTTCTGGACTGGGATTTAAATTTGGAATTCGGTTTGGGTTTGGTGTCCAATTACACAAAAATGATGTGGATTTGTAAGATAACATCCCAGAAGAGAGAAAAGAATCCTAAATCATGTTAATTGATATGACATGACTTGGACTTGGTTTAGATTTGGGTTTGAGATTTGGATTAGGGTCGTAGGTTTGGATTTGGTGTTCAGATTTGGTTTATTTCTATCAGAAACGAAAATTTAGAGCCATGCTAGATTGTAACCAAATCCCAAATCCAAATCCAAACCCCCAATTCCAAATCAAAATATGGTTGAAATTCTTAGTTACAGTCCGAATCGAGTCCAAATGATAGCCGCAGTCCAAATTCAAGCAAGATTTATGTCTACAACCAAATCTAGACCAAATTCCAAATTTCGGAAACCAAACCCAGATCCAAATGCGAATCTCAAATCTCTTGGAGATTTGTTGCACACCTACTCAGTGAAGTACAGATAAGTGTGGGACTCTTCCTTTTCGTCCTTAACATAAGGTCATGGCCAATTTCTACCCTTTCCTATCAAATCTTATCCAGAGGGTATCAGAAGGAAACAAATACTTGCAACTAATGTCATTGAAACCGATTCCCTAGATCACGCCATACGGTACCCTCAAATATCTCGCTCTACATCACAACATCAAGTGAAAAGCTTCGTACACATGGCCAACGCGATAGTTAAAGGACCCGATGGAAGAGTCCTAATGATACGCGCTGAACCATGTTGCATAAAGACCATGGACCCAATGTCGTACCCCGAAACATAGCAGCGACCAGCTCAATCGTTTTGAGAACGACTCAGTCTCAGCATACTTCTCGATTAGCACTACTGGTCTCAACAAAAGATGATATAAAAAATCTAAACAAGTATCTGATGGGACTATTGTGCACCTAATAGAATCCTTTGTAATACCATTTGAATATCTGAAAACACCTTCCTAAAATGGTACTTGAGATTCTAGGGGTATTTGACAATACTATGACTTGAGCGCCTGATTTTTTCAGAGCTGAAGTGGCTCAATGCTTCGAATTGTGAAAGCTGAGCTAAAAATCTCACATGCTCATTAGAAACAAGTTTCTAAGCGACTATCGTAGAACAAAAAATGCCATATAGTAGAGTTCAATTGAAGTCTAGGTGGGGTACAAGTGGAATCTAAATGGAGTCTGCACTCCGAGAGTCTCGCTGTTTTCCCCCTTGGGTTGCCGTTTGCTTTTCAGTGTAACGCGACTACAAGGTTGAAGTCATGCTAGATTGAAACCAAACTCCAAGTGTTAGTCCAAATCCCATATTTAAATAGAATCAAACAATGTCTGCAACCATCAAGCTCATCTTAAAATAAAATTTATATCTAGAGAATAAGCTCAAACCATATCTCAATCGAGAAGTTAAATATCAGATCTTATGCAAGATTTATTGCATTCCTAGTAGAATATTTTTGAATAACTAGAAAATATGAATTCCATATTTCAAGGTTTTAATTTATCAAATGGTATTTCCTCTTGCGTGAAGAAAAGGGAACTAAAACCACATTTGTTCCTAAAGAATATTGAAAGAGCGGAGTAATAGAAAATCTATTCTTCCATACAGTAATAAGAGAGAACATACTGATTTCCCGATCACGCTGATTCCAAATGATTGCAAGTGATCTCGCATGATTTCATGCGATTTCGTGTGATTTCAAACTGATTTCTGAAATTGAAATCAGTTTGTTCCCCCTTGCTAATATTCGAAAACAATGTCGGCATTGAAATAATATAGATCAATTAATTCTGAGTCAAAATCAAAGATAAAGAACACAACGGAATACAAAAAAGATCTATACCACAATAGATACATTGCGCAGAAGACATCCCCACACATAATCTATACCGATAGATTTTTTTCAAAGCGAAGCTTTTGGCTAATTTCCCACTATTCCTTGCCGAACCTACTGCTAAGATCAATATTACCACATAGAAAAATTGAGTTCTAGATGATACCCAACTATGGCAGCTTTATCATGATTAATGAAATTTTTATTAATACTCTCTAAAGGAATCTTGTCTTTTGCATTAACTTATGTCAATGCTAATCGGCAGCCAAGACCTCAATGAATATCGAATATCAACACAACACGCTGCGCATGAACGATGAGACTATATAATTACTATTATAGTATGGTAGTCGCTGTTATTGTTTCATTCTATTTGGACCACTATTGAATGTAGCGATTCCCGTTAACATTTTGTGAGCATTTTCAACAATGGAAAACAGTCATAGAAAATTTATGTTTTATTAGTCTACTAGTTTTAACCGATAACCGACTGATCCGATCTAGCCTAATTTTTTTAGACTAACATCGCTATCGGCTTGAGAAAAAAAACGCAACCATTTTGATATATGGTGAAGAGACTTGTTAAAATAAGCCTAAAAAAATTATGCTTTCATTGTCAGCATCTGGAGCTTGCATAAAATAGATGATACAGAATACTATGCACTAGACCAGTTCAACATCTAAAGAATAGTTCCCAACACACTTTTTCTGAATATATTTTGACAAAATAGTTTAGGGTGTGTGTGGAAGTGTGAATAGATGTCGGTGATGTGGAAATAGGTATAGTCGCTCGCTCTTGTTTTACAACCCTCCTATTCGACGTCCCATACTCCATGCACAATCTAAAACGAACTCTTTTAGCAATAACCAGAGACCAGCTTTAATTCGACGGTTTACCTACATGTGGTGATGTTTTCTGGTATGTCTCGCTACTTCTCCTGAAGTTTCCAACTTATCTTCTATACCTTCACCGCTTTTCTAGTGCCTGTTTTCGTTTTTCTGCATTTTCAATTTTTTGAAAGATTTGACATAAATTGTCTGATTGTATATTATACTACCAGTTGATAGATGACTGGTCAGTTCTATTCAAAAATATTATCTTTTGGTCCTATTCGATTCGAGTTGTAATAGTAAGAGTACTTATTGGATAATGCGATTTGTCTAATAATATTTCAGTCACTCGATTTCAATTCAACTATTGAAGGAAATGTTCGGAAAAGTCATTACGCATTGTTTTTGAAAAATAAACATAGACAAAGTCGACTTTCCTGGCATTAAAAGAATTTGTTACTGCTGTATTGATGATTAGTGTTTTTATTCATATTTCATGAGGCTCACTGGCTTAATCAAATTAGTTTATAAGTGGCCGCAACTGAGAGTGTAGCTGCTTTGTTTCTTGCTTTTGAAACGTAACAATGTGTATTCATCTTAATGAAGACGTGGGATCCTCTACACTTTACTGGTCGACTGGTCAATATTAGAAAGTCATTTTTTTACTTCGATATCTACTTTTCTATCTAGCCATCCAATATAGCTGCTGATTTTGTAATTATTACCTGCTTTAGTCTTGTTTGCAACCAACCGATTCCCGTCGTACCACTTCTCCAACTATAGTGGCGTTATGAGCCTGATATTTTTCTGCTTTCTTTTTCTTAGTTGTATATATGAAAGAACCAATGAGATTCATAACATTCCTTAAGTTTTTGGTTTCACAATTTCTCTGATCTATGATATAAAACGTCGAATAAGTAATAAAACACTTGACGTATATCAAACAGCATAGCATGAAAAGTTCATATGTAATAAATCTTACCATTTATATATATTTCTGAAGTAATATTAATATTATTGTTGTTAAAGAAAACATCTTATATGAAGTTGATCTGAATCTGACATATCTGCATGCCGATTTTCATAATACTTCAACTAATTTTTCTTCTCTGTTTTTCTATTTATCCACTCTATTTTTCTTTCCTACACAGATGTATATTATGTTTGAAGTACGGAATATGCTGGAAATATAATTTAACTTAATGAAGATTATTCTAGTGGAGAATTGTAAGCTGCCAATACAGAATGTCTTTACAATTTGCTTAGAGTAGCTCCTTTCTGCTTTTATGTAATGACATTGGTTGATTTCAATGAAATTATTACTTTCACCATCGAGCAAAAGATGTAATGGGCTCAGTTGACAAGTTTTGCAACCAATACTTTCGGTTATGTTCTGCTTGATTCTGAGTAAAATGTATGCAGCTTAGATTAATGTGAAGATTTTGGAAGTAAGAACAATAGAAAAAATGTTGTCTATAACTATGAAAGCATTTTGATAATTCTCCTGTTGTGTTCTTATCGATTCTAAGAGGACAGGGCAACAATTTGATCAGACAGAAAAATACCCAGCCTAAATAAAAACATGGTGTACAGGTCAAAAGTGCTACCTTATAGAAGAAAAAAACGACCAGAGACAAAATGAAAATTTATGAGATATTACAACCAACTGTTTTGAAATTAAACTCTCTATAATACCATAGGGAAAATTCTTGATGTTTCCGTGCTAGATCTTTAAAGGATCCAGTCAGGATCCTTCCAGGCTTTGCTATTTTTTCCTGAGGAAACGACTAAATCCTGAAGAAAGCGTATAGACACCAAATTCCAAGATCCTGACAGGATTTGAAACAGGATTTAATCAGGATCCTGAACAGATTACCATTGTTTTTGAATCAAGAATGGTTCAGGAAGCCATTAAATATTGACAGAAGTGTGTAGACACTGAGTATCAACACTCTGACAGGGTTTGAAATAGGATTTAAGCAGGATCTTTAGTAATTGACAACTAGTTTTTGAACCGAGAATCATTCTGGAAACAATATTAGGTGCTGGATGTAAATGCGCGGGTTCATCTAATGTTGTCTAACAGTCTCAGCCAGTGGTTCATTCTCCTGTTGGTCTCTTGCTGTGATCCTCCTCAGATTCAGCTGCAGTTGATCTAATCCTTGTACCAGGATCCTGGTTAGATACTGTCTGAACCTTGATAAATCTTAAGAGAATCCTCTCAGTTGTTCCTGTAAGGATCTTAAACAGGATCATGATTGAATCCTGACAGGATCCTGTACTCATCATTTCGAAAAAAATCTGGACAGGAACCTGAAGAACTCCTGGACAGTATCTTGTCTCATCGTGAGAGATCCTGAAAACAGAAATTATCAGAAATTGAGGCAGGATCCTAAAGAAAACTTTGCAAGATCCTTGAGATTCAGGATTCTGATGGATCTTTCCAGGATTTCTCAAGGAATGAACAGGATTGAGACTAGATTTAAGCATCCATCAGCGGAAACATGAATCACTCTATGAGAAAAAAAATGGTATAAGAATTTAGAATAATGCTTGGATCTAGCGGAAAAATGTTATTATCTTAAATAGAAATGTTCAACTAATGTGAAGATTATATCGGTGTGTGAGCTGAAAGATGAATCTTCCGGTGCCACAAGTTATGACTCTTATAGAAATTATGATTTGATTGAGGGAAGAAATTTATGTTTTCTTCATTAGTTCTGTGTAGTTTTAGTTTTTTGATGTAGTAAGTTAGCACGTTCATTGAAGATTTCTATTATCCAAATGGAAGGCTTGGCAATGAGCAGATTTTTGTTTATTTCGATTGTTGTGTTCCTCTTATTGGCATCTAATGTCTTTTTTTCCTGGCATTGCTCTACACTCAAAGAACCTATGCAGTTGCATACTAGGTGAAATATCGATTCGTTTAGTAAAGTTTCACAATTCGTGACTTCGGTTGACGGATGAAATGAACACGCATTCTATGTGTTTGGCAATGTGCAAGNAATGGAAGGCTTGGCAATGAGCAGATTTTTGTTTATTTCGATTGTTGTGTTCCTCTTATTGGCATCTAATGTCTTTTTTTCCTGGCATTGCTCTACACTCAAAGAACCTATGCAGTTGCATACTAGGTGAAATATCGATTCGTTTAGTAAAGTTTCACAATTCGTGACTTCGGTTGACGGATGAAATGAACACGCATTCTATGTGTTTGGCAATGTGCAAGGGACAGTATGAAAACTGCTAGCAGCATATCGTGATGTTTTTTTTTCTGTTGATACAAGTGTGAGTCGTCACAGTGCTTCTGTCTTACAACAAAATGAAATCTTCGTTCACACTAGTGAAAGTTTGATTCTGGTGAATCTTAATGTTGAAGATGGAAAGCGTATGACAGAACTCGAAACGGGGAAGAATTTTTTCTCCTCGCCTCGCCTCACCCCGACCTTGATTTTGTCATTCTCTGTTGAGCGATGAAATAAAATGCTACTAACATTTGTGGGTTGTAAATTAGATCTTTGGTTGATAATTTTATCTCCTACCAAAGACTCTGTCGGAAACAGCTGAATTATGTGGCATTATATACATGTGACATGCCAATAGGGAGAAATCTGGAAAAATATTTTCCAACTCATCTCAGAATGAGTACAAATTTGGATAGTCTTTGCCTAATTTGAAATCGATATGAATATCGACTTCATCTTTTGCTATTGGTGTAGACTTTCTTTTTGTCAGTTCTTCATCCATTAACTGTTCAAGAAACTCTTTTGTTGAGTCCTTTTCAATATCACCTGTTGCAGCCGAAGTCATTTTCGACAGACATGCACTGCAAGCACAATAGCATTTAGCTTTTTGAGCTTTTATTACCGACAGTAGCCGTTTCACTTTTAGATGAACACATGAGCACTAGTTAAGGGTGCACCAAGGGATATTGCAGATTTTCAACAGACTGTTTTTGTCAATTTAAACTCAGCCAAACCGTTCCGTGTCAATGTTAAATGATAGAGAATTTTCTATCGATTTGAACGAAACATCCTTTTAAATCATCGTTAGATTGTTTTTCGAAATACCAAAGTCACTGAATACTAGAAAAACGCCAACTGCTCATCTACAAAATCATGAAGGTTAAAAATCAAATTTTACCACATTAGATTGATCTCAAGTTTTAATTTTCTTCACGTAAGGCATGCGACTTTTTTTAGTGCATCAAATGCTGTGCCTAGTTGAACATTCTAATTTTGTCTCCTATTGAAAAGCTGCAGAATATCTCAAAAACATCCTCGACCCAATAGTTATATGCATACTTTATATGTCGCTTTCAGGTAGTAAAGTTTTACGCAAAAGTTCGGATTGATGCCTATAAAATAAATACACTTCTCTTCTTTTCTTAGTATGTTTTAATAGCGTATAGAAAGCTATTTAACAAATAAAACGGCTATTAATTCCAGCGAAATACTGAGTATTTGATGTTTTCATGGCACGCAGCAATTTCGATGTTACACAGCGATGGAAAATCTTTATTGAACAAAAGAATGTATAAATAAATTCTACATAAAATTCTGTTTTAGCGTCTGAAGTAAACTGTTGGGTCAAGTCTAATTTGCGAAAGCAGTCTATCAATAGACGCTGTTTTTCTCTGTTGCAGTCTTTACCATTCGTCTTCCACGATAAAAATAGAATTCAATAAAGACTATTCATATTTAACGAAAAACTTTTATAATTGTACGAAGCGTTGAGTAGATAATCAATTGCACGCAGACTATTACCATAAGTCTTTATGCATACATTATTCAAATGCATAGTCTACATATTGATATTTATGTTGTGGAGCTATCACGAGGAAAGTTCGGGAATTTTAACTTAATTCCGTTTCGCCTCGCCTTGCCGTAATTTTTCCCCGCCTCGCTTCGCCCTGTCCTAGCTTCTCCCCGCCTCGACCCGAAAACATATGCCCTGTCGTAATCCCTCCCCGCCTCGTTTCCATCTCTGGTGTATGATAGAATCGTTCGTCCGACTAAAAATGTAACGAAACAGTTATACATATCAGAACGAAAGAAATCGTATAGGAAAAAGATAGTTATATGAAAGAGAAAAGTCCGTTGCAAGAAAGAAGTACCGTGTTGTTTATTAGTTATTTTATTAGTGTTTTGTACGTGGTAACGACAGTCGGATTTATATGTATATATAATGTATTTGTCTGTCTAATTCAAACTTGTTGGAATGCCTCTTATATGCATCTAGACGAGATAAATGTTAAGATAGAAGATATGTTTAACGGGATTGAAAAGTCCACTGCCGGAGTGAAATGTCCTCTTGTCGATCAAATATATATTTAGTTGACTTCTGTTTTTATCCCAATTCTCTTATTACATTATATATATATACTAGCGAGATCCCGTGCATACTACACGGCAGCGTTTTTTCCTTAACGTACGACCTCAAAACTTTAACCTTTCACTCGGTACCAGACACAGAGACACTCGACATTATGTGCATAGAAGCCGTACGGCATGATATGCTTAAATCGCCGATATCCCATGTAGCCTTACGCGCTTATAGCCTAACCCTCTTATAGCATGCCTCTTTTATAGGCTTATCCCTTTACTGCCTTATGGCCTTACCACTTAATAGCCTTATCCCCTTATTGACTTTCTTCCTTAGAGTCTTACCACCTTATAGCCTTACCATTCATAGCCTTATCTCCTTATAGCCTTACTCACTTACAGCTGTACTCCCTTATAGCTGTGCCTTCTGTTTGTCTTACTGCCTTATGAACTTATCCCTTTATAGCCTACCCCCTTATACAGTTCCCCCCTTATAGCCTACTTCCGCGTATAGTCCTACTCCCGTATACCCATACTGCATTGTTGCCTTAGCCCTTATTGCCTTACCCCTTTATACCCTTACTGCCTTACAGGCTTACCCCTGTATAGCCTTACTCCCTTATAGGCTTACTACTTATGACTTTGTTCGACCTTTAGCCTTTGACCCGGCACAGACACACACACAGACAGACGCTGAACATTATATATATAGATATATGAATAAAAGAAGGTATGCAAAAAAAGAATCTTTAGCCAAAATAGAATGGTTCGTTGAAAGAGAAATATCCTCTGATGAATACGTTATTTTAGCCAATCTATTCATCCAAAATTAGATCTCAAGTGTCAAAAAAAATGGAAGGACAAGGGGTGAAATATCTAGCTGATGTATTATGAAACAATATGGTAACTGTCAGAGTTTCTTATCACATGCAGAAAGTTGCTTCATTGCTATCATATAGACAATTAGATATCTTCATTTGGGTAGTTATGAAATTGGAGTGGAAGGTGTACGGTCCATTGCTGAAGTCATGAAGGATAATACAATATAGCTCGTATGTTTCTATATATGTCATTTTCTATTTATTTTCTTCAAAAAAAAACATTGATGTCACTTAATCTCAGAGAAAATCAAATCAGAACTAAGGGAGCGCAAGATCTGGTCAATCGAGTACACAATAATACGGTAACTATCAACTGCTTCTTTTTTTTACATACAATCTGCTGGTTGTTCATTATTAATTACACAGACAATTCAACATATCCATATAGACAGCAATGGAATCGAAGAAGAAAGTATACAATTTGTAGCTAAAGCAATAAAACAATAAGTTAATTGTTCATCTGCATGTTCTACATATTGCATTTACTTCGACTCTCATGCTGTCACAAGACACTCACTGCAATTAGTTTGGGAAAGAATCAAATTGGAAATAACGGAGTACAATATTTGAGTGATGCATTGCAGCGCAATATGGTTACTATCAATCATTTCCATCATATTTATCTGGAAGATAGTGAAATTGGAGAGAAGAGTGCATGGTTTATAGCTGAAGTCTTAAGAAATAATGCAGTAATTTTTCATCAGCCTATTGTGTGTTTCTTTTTTCGCTTGCTTTTCTTTCTGAAAAAGACATTTATTTAACTTAATCTTCGAGAAAATCATATTGAAACCAACGGAGTACACTATCTGAGCAATTCACTTCGGAACAAAATGGTAGTTATCAATCAACCTTGCTATACAGATCTAGTTCTTATATAGAAAATGCAAGTTTTGATTAGAACTCAGGATTGCTCTATTCTTTTCTCTCTATATAGACAGTATTTTCTCTTATAAATATTATAAATATTAAATACCATACACGAAATAAGAAAAAGTATAGATCGCGAGAAATTTTCCTGTTTTAACATTCATGCTTGATTTTCTCCAGCTACGATGCTTCGCTAGTTTTATCTGTGTCTAAAACTAGAACCTAAGAAGCGTAACTAATTAACCATCTGTATCTTTATCACATGAATGTTTCTACTGATTGTACAAAATAGTGAAGCAAATATTACACAAGTCCATTCTGTTTTACTAAGGTATCTCTGATTTATCTCCCGTATTTTAAGCGTACGTACTAATCAAACAATAGCAACCCAAATATTCATTGTAAAATTTGGATTTTCGTCTTCCTCCAGAAGTCTTAGAAGAAAACTAACAGAAAGACATTTCTTGAGTATTATGTATTCTTCGAGAAAATCAATCGTTAACCATAGCTGAACAATATGATGAGTAGCGATATAAATGATTATCGGCGTACTAGCATGCCATCTGAAGTATGATAAGAAACAGCCAAGCTACGTGATACTAACAAACCACCATAATCGTTGCTTTGATTCGAGAGAGCATTGTAAAATATAATGATACATTTCAGTGTCTTAGTATCAGCAGAATGAATGCATCAGATCTTAACATATATGATAACCAATGAAAAACGAGGGTTTGGGTGTGAGTAAAAGATTAAGCCAACGCTGAGGATTATATTTAGCTTATAATACATCAAATATTGTTTTATAAAAACAAGATTCTAATTGATTAGGATTTGACATAACAGAAATTAATTCCTTTCTTTTTTCTATTCGTATTCGATGATGTTCTCTTCTTGCTTCTTCATCAAACAAATAACTTAAAATGAAAGTATCAAAACAAATAATCTGATTTTAAATATTTAATTTACTCATAAATATCGCATCGAACATTAAATAATTTCGTCATGAAAAGTCTTTGCTAATATTTAGGAGATATATTAGATTTTCGTACAGGTTGTACCCAATTTTTATTGCATGTTCAATTGAACGAATGAATATTTTTATTAATGATCGAAAAGAAACATCATCTTATCATAATTATGATGAGAAAACAAACAATTTCTATGTCAAATAAAAAACAAATCTCATCTGCTGAAGAAAATCTCAGATGAAATAAATCAATCCTCAAATATCACCACTGGTAACAAAGATTTACTTACAAATCGATTTGAAGTAATTTATTATGTAATTAAAAAAAAATTTTGTTTTTTCATAAAGAATAAATCAAGATATCTGGCTGTATGTGTTGAAGGCGCATGGAAAAATTATGGTTATTGTTGGAAATCTATGATTGCTTTACATGATGTTATACTTCATGCACCAACATAAGCTATGTAAGCTATTTTATTTGAAATTTTTATTAAAAATTCAATTGGAATTTAGATATGGTTTATTGGATCCATCTGGATGTGGTAAAGCAACCTTACTAAGATGTATTGTTAGCCATTTATAACTAAATCTTGATGAAGTTACAGCACTTGTTAAATGACCTGGTGGTCGAAGTCATCAAGTTCTTGGTTGAGCTGTCGGTTTTATGTACTGATGTAACAATATCATTACCACCAATACCAATACCATTTGGTATTGATTGATATTGTTACATTCGTAATTGCAGAAACAAAGGATTAAAAAATGTTTCGTTGTCGTGATGGTCTTAGTCCAGATTTACATGCATTTGAAAAAATAAGACACATTGCAAGAGCAACTGATGTACCTGATACAGGATTATTTTATGGTCTTCTTTGGTCTAATCCAGATAAAGATACATCAAAATGGAGAGAAAATGATCGTAGTATATCGTTTACATTTGGTGCGGAAGTTGTTACACGATTTTTAACGTGACATGATCTTGATCTTATTTGTCAAGGACACCAAGTTTTATTAATATCGAAACAAAAATGAACTTTTACTCGATTAAATATTTTAAAGTTGTTGAAGATGGCTATGAATATTTTTCTAAATGTCAATTAGTAACAAGTTTTTCTGCATCAAATTACTGTGAAAAACTTGATCATGTCGATGATGTTGACGAAAATTTAATGTCTTCGTTGCAAATACTTCAACTATCAACTCAAAAAAGACTATGAAAGATATACAAACAAAAGAAACAATAGCACATACATCAAATCTTTAGATAAATACAAATTATATATGGTCATTTTATATTATTATAGTGTTTATAACATGAAAGCAAAGTGTATCGATACTGTGGTTCGATGAAAAATAAGTTGGAAACATATACCAAATGTTTTGAACGTTTTATTTCGACTTAATCTAAACATGCCATGACTTGTTATAAAAAATGCATTTGATATATGCTAAATGCAGTTATATTGTCAAAATATGACCGTACAATTTGTTTCCATTATGAATGAAAAAAAAATTTCTGGCAGAAAGAAAAATAGCATTAGACATTCATCATCACTTCACATGACTATATAAATATTATTTTCATGGATGGCACCGAGAAAAATAACAGATTGTACATATAGGAGTGATTTGCATCGTTATTGTACGGTTTGAGAAAAAAATAATGAAACAACAGAGTTTTGAATAAAAGAAATCCGAGTAGTACCTTTGATAGAGCTGTATCAATTGTGTATAAAGGGTGCGGGTGTGATGTGTGGATGGGAATGTATCGCTATCGGTGCGGGTGCAGGTATGAATGGAGATAATATCTGAACCCACATCCTCACACCCACCTACCCACACCCTACGGAGGTACGTGTGTATCACAGCGAATAGTGATCATCTTGCCGTCACTTTCATTCTATAAGCTTATCAGTGTATGCATACTCCATCATCATCATTCTGTCGTCTTACGTTTCTCTATCTTCAGTCTGTCGTTGCATTTTTCTGCTTGTGTGCGTGTATATAATGGAGAAAATTCTTGGTATCAGTGTATCTTTTACTTATTACTTGACTACCAGAGCAGAACTTTTATGACTGTGTTCGAAGAATTGATTCTGCACCATTATGCGACGTCGCCGTTTGCGGAGAGAGTCCGACTGGCTATGGGTTTGAAAAAGTTGAATTCGCGTGGGTGTGTGTGGATTCAGATATTTCCTCCATTCATGCCTGCACCCATACCCCACCAACCCACATCCCCACCCTGAAAAAAATTTTCTTCGTGGGTATGAAAAAGGTTATTTAAGTTGGGACATGAACTTTTATATATTTTTGTTCCGAAATAATCAATACTAATGCCTGTCCAAAAATTAAATAGCCGTGGATATTTTTGGAATAACTCCAGAACGAAAAGAGCTAGAGAGATGCGGTTTTCACCATTATGTAGGCGTATGAGTACTCTATATATTCGCTAAGACATGCTGAGAATCCTTGCAAATTCAGAGTTTCATCAGTGTCAATCTTTCAAAGAACACCTCGCAGTTTTTTAAAGTTCTACTGAGACCTATATATCTAAACTACGCAAAAGATAGCTCAAATGTTCCTCTACAAAATGACACAAGGCCTACCTCTCTAGTTTTTGTCGTTCTCAAATAACATTCATTTTCCTGGAACCTATGCTAGTCCTTTTTCTCAATAGGATAATATGCAAGTATTCATAATAAAATTACATTATTGATGGTAGTTTCTTCTGTAAAAGTGGCTCTTCTAGATAGCGAGCAGCTTTATTAATTGAGAATGAAGTATTCGACTATGTAGAACAATCATAAATTCAAATTATTTCATTGGAGTATAAAATTATGTAAAAATGTAAAAAAGCAAAAAACGCATAATTTTATCGATGGCATATAAGAAAACATCTGTTATTGAGGAAGACGAGCGTTTACTCCTTGTGTAATATATTTATTTAGTTCGCGTCATCCTAGTCGCGTAACGTTAGTCTTCTAAGCGTCGTTGATTTGTTTTCTGAGTAAGAGTTTTGGCTCTCTAAAACTTTTCTAAAACATCAGCACAAAAAAACAACTGTTACAGTGAACTTATTAACGAATGTATTGAGTATCTCTGGTATTATAAAAATACGATTCTTTTATAGATCAACGATCCTGATATTATGCACGTGATACGATGAAGACAATAGAAGTGAGATAAATATATTCCATAAGGATTGAATGCTCGTCTTCCTCAATAACAGATGTTTTCTTATATGCCATCGATAAAATTATGCGTTTCTTGCTTTTTTACATAGTTTTACACTCCAATGAAATAATTTGAATTTATGATTGTTCTACATAGTTGAATACTTCATTCTCAATTAATAAAGCTGCTCGCTATCTAGAAGAGCCACTTTTACAGAAGAAACTACCATCAACAATGTACTTTTATTATGAATACTTGCATATTATCATATTGAAAAAAAGGACTAGCATAGGTTCTAGGAAAATGAATGTTATTTGAGAACGACAAAAACTAGAGAGGTAGGCCTTGTGTCATTTTGTAGAGGAACATTTGGGCTATCTTTTGCATAGTTTAGATATATAGGTCTCAGTAGAACTTTAAAAAAAGGGAACATAATTTTTGGCCAGTAAAATAAATGAAATGGTCAGTAAAAAATACACAAATTATCAGTGTAAATATTGAAATGATCAGTACTAAAGTGGTCAGTTTATATATATATAAGTATCAGTAACAAATTCAAATTTGGTCAGTAAAAATTCAAATTTTATCAGTAGAAGAAGCAAGTTTTCTCGTACAAAGATTAGCTTAGTATAAGAAAAATAAATTTATATAAATTAAAAAAATCACAGAATAAATAAGAAGAAATTCAACAGAACATANTGATGAAAAAATGTTGCTATTTTTCAACATACTCGTCTTGCTAAGAAGTTGAGAAACGGTCCACAGTCCTTCAATGAGCATATTTCGGTTGTAGATTGTGTTTCTGTCATTTAAAAAGAAAAGTCTGTTGTTAAGATGTCAAAAATTCTCATTTTTCAGGAAAAATTGAGCTAAAGAGTTGCTTTGAAAATTTTGAAACGGATATGATTCGATGTAATTTTGTTTGCTCAATACGATTCGATGCTTTTTTTCTATTGAAAAATGGTATTTTTGGGCAAATTGAAAAAAATAAAAAATCGATGATATTACATTTCTTTTGAAAATTTCCACCTGTGCCACCCGAATTAAATGGTAAAAAAATACTTCATCTTGTGCAAAGCTAGGTGCTCTACAAGACTCACTAGTCAAATTTTCTGTTAGTTTTAAAGGAATTATTAAAAAAAGAAATACTAAAAAACTCGTAAAAAAAATTCGAAAAAATCGGACACTTAAAAAACGTCAAATGTACCGTTCGATGCAGTTTTGTACGCTCTTTCAAATGAAACGTTATCCAAATCTGTCCGATGTGAATTGGCTTCAAAAAGACGAAATTACTGAAAATTCCATTTTCTTCGTCGTTTAGAAGGGTTCTTGTATTAAAATTCCTATAACTCCGTGAATATGAGATTTCAGAGTCTAAAAAAGTTTTTATTTTCTACATTTTTTCACGATGAATCGAATGAAATAAAACAGGAGTGTTTGGAAAAATCATGTTACGACCTATCTGCATTTCGCTCGGTTTTCTCATGCGTTTTCTCTCAATATATTCTTTTTTTTCTCTTTTTTCCTTTTCTCTTCTACTACTTTCTGTTCTTCTTTCCGTCATACTCACTTATAAAAAATGTTTCTTTTGTTGAATACTGAGTTATAAGATAGTATGTATAAAAGCGTTCATCAACGCAGCATGGGATTTTGTAGTTTATTAGATCAACAGTTTCTGCTTATTATAAATCAAATTTATTAGTGTAAGTGTTTGCGAGTGTGACATGCCAAGAAACGCAAAAAAGCTCATTTGAGTAATGCATCTTATACACATCTAGCAACTAACTTCTATGATTGGTTGAAAAAAATGAGCCATTCTAATAACTTTCTTTTTGTCTTTTTTTTTTCTCAAGAATAATTGTCGAGTCTAGTTTTACCATGGAAATTATAGTTCTTCATCGACTATGAGAAAAGCACATTCATTTCACTGTTTATAAACTTTCATTGTGGTTCACTTAGTATCGATTATGAACAGCGACGGTCGGCATCCATTGATGTGACTATTGATTCTCAGTTGAACAAGCAACATTCGTCAACGATGACTCTCGTGATTGTATTTGCGTTCAATAACGAGACAGTTCACTACTCAATCGAACATTTTGTCGAACATAGGCCACGAGAAAAATGTTGGCATACCCTTTTTATAGTCATGGTTGAGAGCCCGAGCAACTTTGCCTATCAAAACAAAAATTTAGCTCAATCAGACATAAGTCTGAGAAATGATGGAAAAAAACAGTGCGAGTTGGTCGGTCAGATACATATAGACGGATCAGTTTTAGTATATTTTGACAATATATTGAAAACTATTTAACACATCAGCCGGAGTAATATTTCAAAAAGATAGAGAACTTTCTATCGACAAGTCAGTATATACGTTAATGTTAGTTCTCTGAAGTCAATTGAGGGCCAAAATCGTGTATTCGTTTTCCGAGTGTTAAGATAATGCTTTACAAGTATCAAATAGCATAGGAGTATGAAGAATGAGAGAATGTAGCTATATTTAGTGTTAAAAAACAGGGATACAACAGTTTGGAAAAAGTTCCGAACTAAGCTGAACTGTTTGGACAGAACAGTTCACTTTGCCAGAATTCCTCTCGCACAGTTCTCCTGAATTGACTTAAACTGTTCGCATAGTTCAGGTCAACTCAGAGAACTGAAAATGGCGGACTCTCTGTGGTAGCCAAAAGTTTCCTTGGGCTACCTATAGGGGTACTCATAAGTCCTCATGGCCTATCCTAAGGGGATTCTCATAAGTCCCCATGGACTATCCTATAGAGGTACTCATAAGTTCTCATGGGCTATTCTAGGAAGTACCCATAAGTCCTGAGGGCATAACGGTTAGACGCAAAATTTGCATAGGTTGCAAATTTTGCATGAGTTGGGCCAAAGGTGTGACGCAAATTTTGCAGGGATTGAGTCAAGGATACCCTCATTATTGGCAATTGAACAGGAGGGCATAACAATTAGGCGCAAAGTTCGCATAGGTTGTGCCCACGCTACTGCACAATACTTGCACTAGTCGTGCCAAGTGTACCGTGCAACGCTTTCACTGGTTGGGATAAGTGTAATCCACTATAGCAGCATTTCAGGATCCAATGGCATCTCCAATAGTAGGACTTGCGGACATAGGGATAACCCGAATGGTTATTTTCGAGTTCCATTGTGGAATAGTAGCTAGTTTAACTTTAAGTTCAGTTCATTCGAAAAGAACTGTTTCGAAAGTTCAGTTCGTTCAAAGGAACTGTTAAATCAGTTCACTTCATTTTAGAAGCGCTGTTTGAATAGTTCGATCCGTTCGAACGGCTCAGTTCATTTGGAATGAACTGTTCGAAAAGTTCAGTTCGCTCAAAACAACTGTTCGAGCAGTTCAGTTCATTTGGAACAAACTGTTGAAAACAGCTCAGTTCGCTCAAAAGAGCTGGTCGAGTAGTTCTTCAGCTCATTTGCACGGAGTTCGTAAACTGAGCTGATCGATCCCTAGTAAAATCGCTCTCGCATTGTTTTCCATTGTAGGAGTTGCATCATATTGGTCAGACAGCATTATTGGTGAATTACGCTAAAGAAGGTCTTGATGATTTGATGACCATTATATACTAACAGTCACTGTTTGAACTTCGTACAATACTTTTCAAGTAACTACCTGTCGATCTCATTAACGAGACACCGGTGAATAATACCCCAGAGTTTTTTCTCATTTGGTTAAGCTAACGTTTTGTGGATTTAAACCAAAACCTTTGGTATACAATAAACAAATTGAGCTGCTACTTTTATAGCAAATAGTCATCCAGATCATCACCGTGGTTCGATGGATTAATACGCAAGCGCGTACTTTGAATCTTTTTGAAACGGTAGAATCTCGTCTCGATGCTTTTCAGTTACGCATCGCAATCGTATCGACTCGAATTTACATATTATTACTAACGCTTGTCATCATCAATCTCATTACATATGGTTCTTTTATGAGACGGTCCACGAGAAAATCGAACATGGTCATACTCTCGAAAAATTTGACCCCTATATTTTATGATTGGAAATGAAAGAGTAAAGTGAGAAACCTGTAAATCCAAAATTTGAGTCCATTCTGACTTATCAATAAAAAGTTATGAAGTACAAACTGAAAGCACCCTCAGTAGGTCTGGAAAAAAAATTTGGTAAGTCAGTATTTGGTCATTTTTTCCACAGTGAATTCTCACAATCGTTTCGAGTAATATACCGTATGATAGAGCGAATTTCGCTCTACAAAACTGCATATGTCGTCTCCTCCTAACTCTCCATTTTGTAATTACAACAATCGCGAAACTAGATCAACCCTACTGCTTTTTTCGCATTTTTGTCTTGTTCTCTTTTCCATTGCAAGCTACATTTCTATGCTAATTCTAATGATCCCAGAAATTTTTTTATGGTTTTGGATAGAGCAAAGAAAGAGCTATCAAATGAATATTAAATGATTGAAATCAAAGTAGCACACGGTGTCCATCCAAGTCGCAAAAGATATTCGACTACTATCTTGAAAACCATATTTTTCATTATTTTTCTGTACTATTTATGTATATGTTAGCTCTGACTTTTCTTCCAACTAGGAATAGAATTGAGATTTATTTTTCACCATTGAAAATCTCATAAGATAGGTTATTCAAACATTTTCAAAGTCGCTTATATCATGTAGATTAGTGCTCCCTTTTTTTCAGAATATGTGCAGTATAGTAGATACTTCATATCCAATTGATAGCTTGCTAAAGTAAATGAATGGCGTTTATAAGACGTTCTCAAATGCTATATAATTTACTAATTTGCTTTATTTTGTTTTGAATTGCTTTCAACGAATGAACTTGAAAAACTCGACTACTATTATACATCCATTTCGTCAATACGAGCCAGTCCATGTAAGCCACAACCGAAGTTGCTCAATCGATGTCGTCATATATTGCTCAATTTAAGATATGCTGAAGAGGAAAGAGGTTTATGAATTTTAACGCAAGCCGATTCAAAAAATATTGATCCCTCAGTTTTTTATGACCATTTTACGAAAAGGCCTAAAAATGTCCCTATATATAAATTGGGGTCATAATGCAACGATTTCTCACGAATGGCTCAACCAAATGAGCTGAAGTTTTTTATTGCGACATATATCAGTGAGTTCTATTTACCATAAAATTTTCGTTTTAAAATATAGAGCCATTGTGATTTTATGAAGCATTCAATATATGAAAAAAGGTCCATTTTCGGTAACTTTGGCGCTTCATAACTTTTGATAGGAATAACATATAGGTCTGAAATTTCCACTGTTGATAGGATACTGAAAGATACATCTCTCCTGAAAATATCAGCTATCCATACCGTTCCATTTTCTCAGGACAGCCCCGTGAAAAACAAAATTTTGATAAATGTGGGGACTTTTAGGATAGGCTTTTTCCCAAGNGCTCGCGTTCGTCCTAGTTGAAAAGAATGCAACATTTATTCATTTTCACTTTAACGCAGATAGCCGAGACAAACGTATGGTTTAATAGTAGACATACTACCCATGTGAAAATTTAAGCAGAAAAGCTCGCTTAAAGTAGCTTAAATTTTTCGCTGAAAAGTGCTGAAAAGCGCACATTTTAAGCCGCTGGAAAGTGCTTACAATTAGGTCTTTAAGTGCTTTTAAGAGACGGTCCACGAGAATATCGAACATGGTCATACTCTCGAAAAATTTGACCCCTATATTTTATGATTGGAAACGAAAGAGCAAAGTGAGAAACCTATAAATCCAAAATTTGAGCTCATTCTGACTTACCAATAAAAAGTTACAAAGTACAAACTGAAAGCACCCTCAACAGGTTTCGAAAAAAAAATTTTTTTTTTGGAAAATTTTGGTAAGTCAGTATTTGGTCCTTTTTTCCACAGTGAATTCTCACAATCGTTTCGAATAATATACCATATGATAGAGCGAATTTCGCTCTACAAAACTGCATATGTCATCATCTCCTCACTCTCCATTTTATAGGTACAACAATCGCGAAATTAGATCAACCCTACTGCTTTTTTCGAATTTTTGTCTTGTTCTCTTTTCCATTGCAAGCTATCTTTCTATGCTAATTCTAACGGTCCCAGAAATTTTTTCATGGTTTTGGATAGAGCAAAGAAAGAGCTATCAAATGAGTATTAAATGATTGAAATCAAAGTAGCCCATGGTGTCCATCCAGGTCGCAAAAGATATTCGACAACTACCTTGAAAACCATTTTTTTCATTATTTTTTTGCACCATTTATGTATATGTTAGCTCTGACTTTTCTTCCAGCTAGGAATAGAGTTGAGATTTATTTTTCACCATTGAAAAACTCATAAGATAGGTTATTCAGACATTTTGAAAGTCACTTATATCATATAGATTAGTGCTCCTTTTTTTCGGAATATGTGCAGTATAGTAGATACTTCATATTCAATTCATAGCTTGCTAAAGTAAATGAATGGCGTTTATAAGACGTTCTCAAATGCTATATAATTTACTAATTTGCTTTATTTTGTTTTAAATTGCTTTCAACGAATGAACTCTAAAAACTCGAATACTATTATACATCCGTTTGGTCAATAGTAGCCAGTCCATGTGTAAGCCACAACCGAAGTTGCTCAATCGATGTCATCAGGTTTTGCTCAATTTAAGATATGCTGAAGAGTAAAGAGTTTTACGAATTTTGACGCAAGCCGATTCAAAAAATATTGATCCCTCAGTTTTTTATGAGCATTTTACGAAAAGACCTAAACATGACCCTATATATAAATGGGGGTCCTAATGCTACGATTTCTCACGAATGGCTCAACCGAATGAGCTGAAACTTTTTATTGCGACATATGTCAGTGAGTTCTATTTACCACAAAATTTTCGTTTTAAAATATAGAGCCATTGGGATTTTATGAAGCACTCAATTTACGGAAAAAGGTTCATTTTCGGTAACTTTCGCACTTCATAACTTTTGATAGGAATAACATATAGGTCTGAAATTTCCACTGTTGATAGAATACTAAAAGATGTATCTCTCCTGAAAATTCTAGCTATTCATACCGTTCCAGTTGCTCAGGGCAGTCCCGTGAAAAACGGAATTTTGATAAATGTGGAGACATTCAGGATAGACTTTCTCCCAAGAATTGGATTCTCTGGAGCACTAGTTATTAGAACTTTGAAGTGCTTTCTTTATGCTACAATTTTGTAAAAAAAATAGCGAGGGATCTCCAAGAACGCCCCAGGACACTCATTGCAAAATACAAAAAAATGAGCCTTTTTCTATGGGAAATCTACCCAAGTGCAGTTCGAAATTCCTCCAAGGATTCTACTATGTGACATCAATTTTATATGGTAAAAATCGGCAACTAATTCTCTATTAGTCTGTAGCAAAATATACTTTCAGATTGAAAAAAGATTTTTGCGAAAAATCGTCCTAGCGGGGTACAGGGGTTGTCAGAATAAAATGTTACAGAAAGAGGCCTGGAGGGAAGTAGGGGAATTTTTCGTAAAAATTTACTTTTTCATTTTGAAAGTATATTTGCTACAGGGCAACAGAGAATTAGATGCTGATTTTTACCATATAAAATTCATGTCACACAGTAGAATCCTTTGACGAATTCCGAAGTGTGCTTGGGTAGATTTCCTATACAAACGGCTCAGTTTTTCGTATTTTGCAATGAGTGCCCTGGGGCGATTCTTGGAGATCCCACGCTATTTTTTTTACAAAATCGTAGCCCGAAGAGAGTACTTCAAAGTTCTAATAATTAGTGCTCCAGATAATCCATATCTTGGGAGAAAGCCTATCCTGAAAGTCCCTACATTTATCAAAATTCCATTTTTCACGGGGCTNTTTTTAGAATATAAGAAAGAGCAGAGAGAAGATACTCAAGACGAATCTTTTTAAAAAAATTAAGCCTGAATAAATGAGCATTAATGGATATATCATTAAAATACTGAGAGGTCCATTTTCCCTGGGACACCCGTTATATTGTTTACGAAATAGAAAGCGACAAAAAATATATTTATTTTCAAAGTTAATTTCTTCTTCTTGTTTAATTTTTTCTAGTTATTATAAAAACTGTATAAAAAAGAAAAAATATATTTTCAATGTTAAAAATGAATTTTTGAAAAACAAAGTTAGTAATTTTATTAGATTGAACGTATTTAATTGTTCTAGTTTGAGAAATAAAACATCACGATCATTGATCTTGATTTTATTTTATCTGTTAAATTGGTGATCAATAAATCAACGCCCCCTATTTGAAATTTTCTTATTAGATAGATTTTCTATTCTATATTCTCTTCTTGTTCATCATGAGTATCTTCTCTCTGCTCTTTCTTATATTCTAAAAACTCACATTGGACATTATTATATCAAATATGTTTTATACCATATATGAAAAGAAAGATATTAAATCCATTTTCTCTTTGAAAATTTTTTCTTTCATTTGAATATTCGAATGAGTCGTTATTTCTCTTTCTTTTAGAAGAATTAAATATATCTCGAATTATTTCAATTCAATCTATTCTTTATTCAAAATTTATTCTTTTTGTTAAGTTACTTCAAATTTTGTGTGTTCAATTTACACTGCCTCGAAAAAATCATTTTTTTCTATACAAAGAGAAATCCATTCTTCTTAGTTCATATATAAAATGAACGTATTAAGTATTTGAAACTTTTAATCTGCCTCATCCGTTAGTTAAGTTTTACACAAAAATAGTTCTTATCGAAATTTTATTATTATAATACTAGATGGATAATGATCAAATATTGTAGAAATGTAGTTTTGTTTTTACTATGAGTCTATATAAAAAAAAATTTCTTTAAGCATTCTATAAGAAATTGATATAGCTCTGTAGAGACGTTTGGTATGATCTAAGTATTTCTACACTTTTTCTTATTTTCTTTTGTCTATAATCAATTTTGAAAACGACTAGTTTCCATTAAAATAAGATGACAGCATCGTTTTTTGTTTCGGTTAGTCAATTATTATGTTAAAGAACTAATTAGTTTAAATTTGTATTTTAATCTATCTTTATAATATATTTTTTCTAAATGAAATCTATGATCTTATCCTTTTCATATTTTTTTTATTGATGTCTGTAAAATTGTTGTCAAATGAGTAAACGAAAAATATGTTAAACTACGTTTTTTCATTATTTCATTTTTTCAGATATTTCATTTGATTGTTAACTATCTAATAATGATCGCTCAAGCTGATCGTGATGCAACGGTAAGTTTATGACACATATTGTTCTTCTTACATTTCCATTTGAAAAAACTATGCTAGTTCCAATTTTGTGTATATAACTTTTCAAATAGAATAAAACTGTTTATTTTGTAAATGAAAGAAGTTTTCATTTACTAATCATTGTTGATGTATATTGACAATGGAATTAGTTAAAGAAAAGTAGACAACTGCATGAAATGTGTACATCAGAATTCTTTCTTCCATTTTAAGATACAAAAAATAGATTAGAAAGAAAGAAGAGTGACAACTAAATTTATTTCAAATTGTGACATGATTATTGAAAAGATAATCTTAAAGACGATGTCATATTGATATGTCTAATATTTTCTTTCGATCCTTTGACTTATCTCATAAAATTTTATAAAATGAGTAAATAGCAGTTCATGTGTCTATTAATCTCATTGAACATCTTCTTTTTCTTGAAAATTTCTATTTCATATAAATCATTAGAAAATAAATATTCAATTATGTCAGTGATATATCTCATTAGCTTTATTTAACATATAAAGTGAAAGTGGAGAGAAAATTTATTGTTTTATTATATTCAACAATTTCGACGACGTTTCAAACAACTAAGTGTTCATTTTCAAGTTCACAACCTAGTACATTGAAATATATCGATATAATATAATATCAAGTACCACCAAATCCGATATTGTTTTAATGATTGAAGCTCAAACACCACCAGGAATAATTTGAAATATTTTGTTTCCATTGTTAGAGCATTTATCTTGATTTAATATATGAAGTAAAAGTGGAGAGAATATTTATTGTTTTATTGTATTCAACAATTTCGACGACGTTTCGAACAACTAAGTGTTCATTTTCAAGTTCACAACCTGGTACATTGAAATTTTCTCTCCACTTTTACTTCATATGTTAAATAAAGATAAATGCTCTAACAATTGAAACAGAATATCTAATTAGCTATTCAAACCCAATATGAATTTAAGAAAAGAATAAAATTAAAAATCTTATTTATTATTTTGTCATTAATTCGAATTCTTTTCATTTTGATTCAAAGAAAACTCAGACAAACATGGACAAACAATCCACAACTGAACTTGATTACTCAATTCATGCCATTTTATTAATGATGCTAGTCTGTATTGCATCTTCTATCGTTGGTTTTAAAGGTGGCATCGATTTTATGGTAAATAAAAAGAACTATATTTCTCTTTCGGAAATTGCATGTAGTATATGAACATGGTATGGAAGTCATTCAGCAAAAAGGAAATACTGAGAATAAACTAAAGGAAAACTTCTTTAATTGAGGATAAGGATGAGTAAGTAAGAGTGAAAGCAAAAAAGATTTTCAACGTCGAGAGGCATCACGTTTTATTTTTCTGAAAAGTCGTTCGTTTAATTGTTTTTCATTGAATAGATATTATATCATAATCATCAGATACATATGTGTCAGGCAAAGTTGAGTTTTAGGCAAAATTAAACTTATTTTTTAACAAGTATCACCTGTAGTTAATTTGAAAAAAAATTGAAATAGATAATTGAAATTGAACTAAACTTGTGAAGATGTAGAGTTCAGGGGTTCTAAGAAGTCGTAATGAGCATCACGTCAATAGTCCGACCAAAAAAGAAGAAGAAGGAGGATATATTCAAAATTGTTTAAATGTGTCCAGTCCTAGTATGAAAATATTTTTTTTCTTAAAACTAATTGCAATTTCTACCGCTCACTCTTGTCACAATTGCAGTCGATTAGATTATTTTCTTCTTCATATAGATCTCTACGAGCAGGTTGCAGAAGTTTGATGGTCATATGCTTTCGTCTTATCAATATTTTTCTAGCTTTATCCAACCAACTATCATTTGTTGAATGATCTTGTCTCTCTTGAAACTACTGTTATGACTATCTGGGAATCCAGTATACTTCTAGAGTACTTTAACTCTCTGTATACCTACGTTGTCTCTTTGTATTTATCATGGATGAAATATTTATCTAAATCTAATTATAAAAGAAAAATTTATTTCTTGGTTTTGCGCCTAATTATAAATATATTTTGACTAAGTTTAACTTTATCTAAAACTCCATTTTGCCTGGGGCATATATATTGAAAACCTAAGCTAATCATAAGTGTTTTTTTTTAAATCTATTCTCATTACATAGAAACATGGTTCGACAAGTCCAAACATTTTCTGGTTTATTCTATTGGGTATAGGTCTTATTTGCGTTAGTATTATATATATGATTATTGGTTTATCAATATTAATTTCATTTATTTATTGGACATACAGATTTTGTACGAAGAAATGGTTTTCTAAAGAAAAGACACAGGTAAGACTTAATATTAATCGAATATTTTCTTTTTATTATGTTCAAATTCAGATATTGTAAAGAATTTGAAGAAGAATTTTTCTTTACAAAAATATATTTATCTAGGGAAGTTTTATCGAGAAGAGATTTGTTTTCTTTCTAAAATGACAAATAATACGAAGATTAAGTTTGAGAGACATATTCTAAACAAAATATCTCATTTTCTTGAAAAATTGAATAAAACTTTATTTGGTTCAAGAAAGAATAAAAATGAAAATATTCGATTATTTAAAGATTTGTCAGAGTGAATAATTATGTAAAAGTGTTTTGAAGAAATTTAATAAATTAGAAACATTTGTTTATGATTAAATAAAATAATATTGATAGAAATCATTTGTAGATTTATCAAGAAATTTATTTTTAATTAAATATGAAAGATTTTATTTGTATATCGATATAAAACATATTTAATACCGATTTACGAAGTATCACAATGTGTCCAACACTTTTTCATTGCGGTTCCCTAGATGTTTGAATTCTTCTAAAGATTGTATATCTATATTTACAATTCGATAAGTAGAATTATTTCTGTTTTTCTAGTTCTATTTTTCGTTCAATAAAATAAGAATATGATATTATTTCCAAAGAAGTAAAATCTTTATTTATTTTTGATATAGATAAAGAATAATCAATGTAAAAATCGATCATCACTTAAATGGAATTTAAAATTTATTCATCTTCACAAATATTTTTTTATCGTGGTTTCATCATCAAAGTCAACAAGAAGAATTTATTATATGAATTTGTATAAATTAATGTATATATTTATCTTTCTTTATTGAAAGATGATTCATTTATATGAAAATTTCATAAAATATTTTGTACATTTTTTTGTGGCTATTTTGCCAAATATTATTGGTATTAACATTGTTTTTATAATCCAAATGTATTAATTGATGTTTTTCTTTTTATTCTATTGTAAATAAAATAAATAATATTCATTGGAGACTTAACTCTAGTACTATCAATCAGAGTTATAGTCGGCCTAAATTTTTTAGACCGCTGCGATTTGGCCGGTTTCAAAATTTTCTTAAACTGGTAAAAATTGGCCGGTTTCAAGTGCTTATCCAGATCGGTGGAAACCGGTCGGTTTTCCAGAACATTTTAAAGTCGTTATATGTAATATCATTAACAACAACTAGCTTTTCTTCAATTTTACTATATTTTTGAGTCTTGAGAAAAAAAAATATTGCGTTAGAGTCACTTACAACTGTGAGATTCTCTCAAGATGAAAGTGTGATATTTCTCTATCATTCAAAAGAGTCGATCTACGCAACAGATGACTGCCAGACGTCGAGAGTTTTGAAACGTTCTCCTAAAATTTCACCAAAAGATCTAATATCTCTCTTAGATTTATGTCCTAACTTCAAGCATGGTCAGAGGCAAAATATCGATGAAATTGTATTCAGAAATGAATTTCGAGTAATACAATCTGATTGTGTGTTTTTCACAGTGAAATTCAGTTTCATTCAGGAGGATGTGGGTATATAATTGAAGATAATACCCACACCGACACTCACATCGACACCCACACCCACATCCACACCGACACTCACATCGACACCCACACCCACATCCACACCGACACTCTCAGTATTCTCTCCGGAATGGTGACAAATCTAGGTCTTTTGCATCATTGTCGTTAAAAGTTATTTAAAAAGGATGTGGGTGTCAAGTGCTTCTTAAGGCACACCCACATCCATACCCACACCCACACACCCACACCCTGTTGCTATTGAAGTTATGATTGATAGCCGTTTTAACACTTGCAAAGTGAAAAAAATTTATCACTTTGTTATACAAATATTTCTGTCGTTATTGATTTTCAAAATTTTGGTGGTTTAAGCACCCCAATACGAAGTGTCGAACATGCTCTATAAGAAAAAATTTCATTTCTATTTTGTTTAAAATACTGGCCATTTAAACGGTCAAATACACCGAATATTGGGCGTACTACGAAACAAAATGTTGCATTATTCTTGTGTTCAAAATGTTAGGCGTCTAAGCGTCCAGTTACAGAGAACTTCAAACGTGATTGGTAGGAAATTGCGCAGCATTGTTTTGTTGAAAATTTCGGACGCTTTAACGCTCGAATTCAGTGAATTTCGGATGTTGAGTAACAAAATTTTTCATTTCTATTTTGTTGAAAAAATTGAACGCTTAATCAGCTAAATGCAGAGGACTCTCGGCATGTTAACGAAAAATACTTTCATTTTTCTTCTACTTAAAATTTTTGGTGTTTAAATGTCCAAATACAAAAGAATTTAGAGTGTGTTTAGTAAGAAAATTTTTCATTCCAATTTCGTTGAAAATATTGAGCATTTAAACGGCTTAACGTACAGAATTCTGGATGTGTTGCATAGCATAAATTTTTACTCTATTTTTTGTTCCAAGTGTTGAACGTTTAAACAGTTAAGTGATAAAATTTTTCATCCTTACGTTATGGAAAATGCCAGACGTCTAAACGCTCAAATACAGAGAATAATAAACATGTTAAGAAAGAAAATTTTTATCTCTCGACACTTTTCATGCCTACACAACTTTTAACTTACATTACTGCATGAACATCGATGTACACTTACAACACTGATATTTTTACAGTAGTTTAATGCGAAAAGAAAGGAGTTTTATAAACGCTGAAATAGTAAAATCTTGACGATATTACTCTACCAGACAAAAGTTTGGGAAAATGCGTTTCAGCGCATAAAAAAGAACCACGGTTGTGAGCCATTCACGCTAGTCATTAAAACACCAAAAACGCCGTTTCTAACGTGAAATTATCACTGTTAGAGCGTTACAATGGTCAAAAACTCCTATTTTTAGCGTTTAAACGCGCTTTTGTTCTATAATTTAAAATGCATGGGTTTAAACGCTAAAAATAGATGTTTTTGACCGTTTTCACACTAGAAAAGTGATAATTTTACGCTAAAAGTCGCGTTGGTGTGTGGCGTGGGTGTGGTGTTTAGTGAATATAGCCAAGAAAATCGTAATTTTCCTGGTTTTCGCTCGAAACGAGTATTTTGTACCGTCTTTTTTTTTCAACTTTGATGTCATTTTCGAAATCAGTATTGAAAACTGCATCTAAACATGTGCCAAAGATATTGGACCAAGAACAAATTATCGATCAGAAAATGTACCAGTTTGTAGGAAATCAGTAATTTTCCACTAAGTTTTCAGTTTAGAGTCTCAGCAAGACGGAACTTGTGTTTTGACAATTGTCATTTTATCATTTTATATGTGCTCGATAAATTATCAGTTTTTATATATAAAAATATGTGTTTGACTATTTCAGACTTATTCGTAATATAGACTGCTGATTAAAACGAAATGGCTCTCGGAATGCACGATCAACGGTAAAAGTTAGTTCCTTCATGCTAAATTTCAATTTTTGAACGATGAAAATGGTATTCACATTCAGCGTGAAATTTCCCATCAAACCATATGCTTATTATGATGGACAAAGACAAAAGCTGTCGAGCAATTCTTAAGAGGAATGTAGGTAGTTTTTATGCAAACATAATGAGGGATGAAAAATGTCCTGATGCGTAGTCATCCTGTATATGATATGTTTTTTCTTTCATTATTAAGTTTCTTACATATACTTAAGGATCTACTTTCATAAAGATAATTTTGCTGTTATAGTCCAATTGGTAGTTATCATTTTTTGATTCACATGCAGCAATCAATGAGCAAAAAACACAGCAAATATAGATTTGCATGAAAGATTCTTGATTCAATTTTACGCACGAATATATGATTTGATATATTCGTTTATTAATTTCTTTTTTTTTAAATTTTTGATATAAATGAAAATGTATTTTCGGTTATAAAAAAACAAAATATATATATAAATATTTGGATGCAAACCAACAGAAAACAATAAAAACAAGGGTAACTTTATCCAAGTCGTCCAAAACATGAATAGTTGACTTCTGTGCACTTCGTTTGTGGATCAAGACCAACACCATAAACTGGTAAATATCTATAAAAACATCTAAAACAAATATTTATATATATATATATATGTATATAAATATATTCAAAGATACTTTTCTCTTGTCTTACTTAATTCTTATTAAGGATGAATTATATGGACTAAAATCCAAATTCCACATACATGGTCTTTTCTTATTTCGAGATGAATGATTAGCATTTGATATTTTTGCATTGTCGACACTTGATGACCGACTAATCACTGATGGTCTTCTTTTCATATCAAAAGAAAATGAATCACGTGATAAATTTGTTGACGATTTATCAGTTTTTCCTGATGACGAATGACCACTCGATAATAGATTTAGCAATGACTAAAAATCAAATCAATGATTTATGAATTAGATCTTTTCAAATAGTTTTAACTGAGGAAAAACAGGATAACATATCAAAGAAATTGTTTTGATCGAGACGTCAGTTATTTCTCTTGCTGAAGTCATCTTTATAGAAAAACTACATTTGAAACTAAATCAACTATAATATAGTAGTAATAACACATCTGGAACTAATCAATATTGGCAAAGGTTTATTTTTGAATTTTCGACTATTATATTAAATGAATTATTCATTAACTGAAAATCATTTTTCCTAGAATGGAAACATCTGAAAAGTGGTATCAGAAGTATGATTGAAAAACTTGTTTCTAAATATTTTTATTCATCGAGATGTAAAGTTCTTCAAGTCTTTAGGTCTACTATTTTTCTACTCTTTCATAAAATTGACGATCATAGAATAATAAATAATTGAAAGCATTCTTTAGATTAGATATTGGAATGCGTAAATGATTTTTATTTTATACTTACGAGGGACATCTTCCAGTTGATTAGTCGCTTGTAATTTGGGACTGTATACATTATGTAGACTCATATGAGCTATGAATATCTTGAAAAGAATTCAAGTCCTTGGCTTATTGCTGCGAAGATAATTCATTGATACGGAATTTTTTAACTCAATGTCTTGGTCTTCATCAAGAGCACCAGGAAAACTGATTTTCAACTTTCGACTGAAAACTTTATGTAGAGGCAAGCCCTAGCCGGAGTAATTTAGGATGAGAGTTTCAGAGTTTTCGTTGTTCATATCCTTAGATACGACTACGATAATTGCGTGTCTTTGGCATCAAAAATATACACCGACAGATTCGTGTTCTTATTTCATGATAGAAACATATCAAAGAAACCTAAAACTTTCATCATAAACTATTCATATTAAGCTATATTTCTGTACAAACTATCAAATGGAAATTTGAATATCAGTTTTCCTGGTGTTGCAAAGAAGGACATAGTATTGAGTTTAAAGAAACGTTGTAAAAATGCAGCATATCTTCGCAGCAATAAGCTAAGGATTTACACTCTTTTCGAGTTATTCGTAGCTCATTAGAATCTATCTGATGCACATAGTATCAACTCAAAAGCAATTAATCAGTTAGGAGACGTTTATGTTAAGTCTTATAATCTCATGGATCTTATTTATATCCTATTACATATTTTATATGATTAGTCTTATAGCTTGCTTACTAGGATTTGGTCCTAGAATTCATCAGTGCATTTGTTTTGAGCACAAATAGAACAGACTAATTCCGTCTTTCCTTTATACATCAAAATTCCTTTTAGATAATTCACAGATTAAAACCCATCTAATTCTAAATTTTCATACGACTTACTCTTGCTGGTCGAAGAGTTCCTCCAGTTGATTTTCGACTTTTTTTTTGTTGTTTTTCATCATCAGGTTCTCCTCCACGAGCACTAGATGGACGTGGTAAACGTATTTTATCTTTTTTCAATTTTAATGATTGAAAAATTCCACTACGACGAAGTGATGTTGTTGAACCATATGGATCAATTTGTGGACTATCTGTATCATTTTCGGATTGTTGTTGTTGACGATTTTTTGAACGAACTGCTGACGAGTCCATATTTTTCGATAATTGAGGACCATATTGAGAAGATTCTGGTATTTGTTCACTTATGCGATGATGACGACGACGATGACGTCGAGTATCTTCTGACATAGGCGCACTCGGTGGACGAGGTTCATGTCGTTGTAAACCGGATGGTTTATTTTCATTATCAGACATATCCTCATTGGATGAATCATCTGACAATGATGAATCTAAATGATTATCAGTATTTGATATCTCATTGAAAAAATTATCAATTGATGATTTAAGTTCAATTTCAACTTCTTTTGCTTTAATTAACTTTGCAAATGGAAGTTCAAACTAAAAATAAAGAAAAGAATAATAATATCTTGATATGTTTTTGTTTTTGTATACCTGATCTTTTGAATTTCCATTACGTCTAACATAACGTAGAAATTCTTTACGTACAACTGGTTCAATTAAAATTAAATCAAGTAAACCATTAGCTAGATGACCAAATTTTGATAAACCTTGTGGTGCAAATGACCATAAATTAGCATTTGTTAGTATAGCTACTTGTAAATATTCATTTTGAAGTATTTTCCAATTTTTTTCTTTTTCATTAGGTTGATTCAAATTTTTTCCAGCCGATGATAAACGATTATTATTATGATCATTATTTAAGCATGACGATGATTTTTTTCGTCTATTGATTTGTTGTACATGAAAATTGTCAAAAGTTTTGACTTGATCATCACTTTTTTCTTCTGGTGCTGGAGTGCATGATGGACAACTATAAAATATAGACAAAACAATAAATAAATAAATAGTAAATAAATAATTTATTTTACCCTCGATAGCAACGACTCATCGATCCAGTATCTTGATACACTGGAATATATCTTATTTCCATTTCAATTGGTCTATTGAATAAAACAATAAAAAAAATAATGATCGAAAATAGTCCATTATATATGATTTCAATGTGTGTTGAATGAAAATAACTCCAGACTACGTTCAATTTGAGATTTTTCTATTTGATCAAAGCTATTGCATGTTATGCAATGAAGTCTATGATGTTCTTTTTGTATATTTAAATATGAGTGACCACCTGCTTATACATTAACTATGGGCATATTATGAGCCTTGGATAATATTTCTGATTTCGTACTTACTAGGTCGTGAAAAACATTTGTCGTTGTAGTTCATTCTTATTCTATTTTTTTGTCATTAGTTAGTATATTTATAGGAAGTGACTAACAAGCAAATGAGCGAGCATCTCTAAATCTTATCAAAATAGATTTTAACAAGATTTTAAACCAATATCTGGTTTCGAAGAGATCACATGTTCTTTTCTTGCTTTGTCATACTTTGTAACAAGAAGGTAGTGGCAGAGTTAGAAAAGAAGTGGTTGCCTCTCTCTCTCTCTCTTGAATTTCTCTCGAACAAATAAAGAGCTTTTTCTTTTAACTGTGTGTGACTGTTCTCTACTTCCAGTGCTGTAGGAGAAAAAAATTCAAATAATATGTTACTAACACTATTGCATTTAAACTGATGATAGATTTGTTGTGTTTCTGATTTTAACCTTTCAAGCATTGTAATGAATGCAACTTTTATTTTCCATTGAAAATTTTAATATACTTTTGTAAACAAAAAAACTTACTGTAAATTTTTATTTGAAGCTGCTTTTGCAAATGATTTTTTAATTATAGTTTTTGTACTATGTAAATTATAACGTGGAAAATATTTCAAAACACTAGCTGGATAACCAGCACCAGAACTAAAATTTGCAGTAACAAAATTATAATCAATATCAAATATTGCTGACATATCAATTTTCATTTGTTGATCTAATATTTCAAATAAAAGACAATTCATCAAATGAATTTTATTATCTTACTAAAAAGTAAATGTAACATAGGCGTACAATGATCAGTATTGCCATGTATTGTATTACAAAGAATATTTGTTGTACCTGGAAAAAATATTGATTTAAATAAGAAATTTTATTTTATTTTTATAATTCTACCATCAGGAACAATACATATTGGAAAAGGTATTGATGGTAAATCATGTTCCATATCTAATCTATATTAAACAAAACCTAATGTTAATTATTATATGATGAATTATTTTACCGAGTTCGATTTTCTTTTGTTAAATAACGAATTAATGCATTGATAGCATTAATTACTGATCCATCACCACCAATAATAACTAAACTAATAGAAAAAAAAACAGACTCATCAAAGCAAAACAAAAAAGAACTACGTAAATTTTTTTATACCCATCTATTGAATCAAAATCACCTTCAAAATTCTCTAATGCTTCATCAGCACTACATTGATCATCAATTTCTAAATAAACACACTGAATAATTAAATTAATTATTTTAAAATGTACCTATATATGTTATTTTATGCTGTGCTCTGTCTAACATTGTTTTTACTTTTGTCGAATATGTATGTCTAGCACGTCTTGGACCAGCATATGGATTCAACATAACAAGAATATGACGTGATGGTCTACCTAAAAAATAGAACAATTAAAATTATTCTTATGCTTTCAATTCTACATACGTTCATAAACAATCTTTGATAATAATTGATACCATCGTTCGACTTGATCAGGTTGACTACTTTGAAATATAATAAGCATTTCTTGTAAAATACCATCTTGCATAGTTTGATAAGAATGCAATTGAAAACCACGTAAAACTGAGTCTTGAGTTAAAGTTGACGAGAGTACTGCTGGTGTACTAATAGTATTTAACGTAGATACAGAAGTACCAGACATGTTTTCACCTCCTAATGACCAATTTTGATGAGTATGAAGTGGTGTAACTGCATAAATATTTTGAAGATTAACTGAATTTGCATTATCTTTATTTGCAGATTTTCGTCGACTGGTTTCACTATGTGGAGCTAAAGAAGATATATATATATATACATAAATCAACATTTCAAAACTTATATTCAATCTTAGCATACTTTCGCCTGCTACAGTTGACCAACTTAATGTTTCATTTTCTAATACGATTTCAACAGTAATATTATGAACTGTAAACAAGACTCGTTCACAAAATTTTTCTGAATTAACATCATTAGTATTTTTATCTATAGTTGGATTAGGTAATATTGAATTCGTTTCTTCTAATATTTCTTTATGATTCTGTTTTTCCTGAATATTATTATTATCATCATCATCATCATTTCCAAATGCTAATTTCACTTTAGCTATATAGAACAATGAAATAGAATTTCGAAAACAAAAAAATATAATTCGAAACAAACCTGGAGGTGGTGGTCGACGTCGACGTTCTTTAGCAGACATTGAAGTAGCTTGCACTCTCTACAAATAAACAGAAACAAAAGACAGCAATCGTTTTCTATGCTTTTTTTTTTCATTCTTTCTCATGCAAACAAATCGTTTTCATATGACACATCTCACTATGACGAAAAAAAACATATGAAATACAAAGATTCACTGTTTTAACTTAACCTCATTTAATATGCATATATATATATATGTATATATAGCATTCTAATAGTACTTGTTAGTCTTCAACAATAGAAGCGTTCGATAAAAATGAAAAACTTAAATTGACGATTGATCGAAATAGTAGAACAAAAAAAGAGAAAACGACATATAGAAAGGCAGACAACAGAATGAAGTCGTCATAGGAGGCAACAATACGGTACTTTAATTTGTTCGCTCGTTCTTTCGTTTGTTGATGCATATATATATATGAGTATATGCTAACCGGTGAGCACTACCAAAGCAACAACAGACAAGTTGAAAGAAATAAAAGAGAAAGAGAAAACTGAGAGAGCGAAGTTAAAATTCTTTTAGTGTTGTCGAAGAGAACGTTATTCATGTAATTTTTTTTTTCAAATGAAGAAAGAGAAGGAAAAGGAAAGAAAAGAACAGAATGCATTCAAAAATGTTGCTGTACCGATGATGACTGCACCTATTCAAGGCCACCTATAGTACATCTTAATTGATGGTTAGTGTTTTTTTGTTTTCTTGCTTCATATTTATTAATTCGATAAATCTGATTATTTCTTTTCTTTTATATTTTTTTAATGTACGTTTGTTTTTAAAAATTCATTCTTCAAACTATTTACAACGTTTATTTTCTTAAATTTATTATTTTATACGTTTATATTCACGTAGTTCGACAAGATGAAAACATATCAGTTTGGGTCGAGTATTTGTAACATAGAAAACTGCAATATGTCAGTCTCTTTTGAAAGAATAAACTATAAAATTTTTCCGTTGATTTCTTAGATTGACAGATGTAGTGCCAAATTTGAGCTATAGCACAGTTCAGTCATGATTTCATATTAATTCTTTTTTGAAGTTGCCTTCACGGAAGTTAATTATGCACATTTAAAAAAAGCATTCAAAAGAAAAGAAGTGAAATATATTTTTCTTCAATATGCCAGGTCAGGTAAAAGCTTAATAAAAAAAAATGGTAACGTGTTTTTCTTGCTTAAAATACATTATGTAAATGTAAACAATATTTAATTGCATGCATGCTATTTTGAATATATTCGATGTAATGTATTCATTAGAAATGAAATAGATTGACAAATGAAAAAGTGAGCTGATTATCTTAAAATATAAGAAATCATTTTCATTTGGTCATTAGAGTGATTAAAGAATTCGATTATTCTTTTACCGGAAACATTCATAACAATAGGTGTTTAAATATTCTACATTGATGAATTGAAAGTATAGTGTGCATGAGAATATTTTTTCTGCTCTAAATAGTCTGTCGGGTTAAGTGCAAATGCTATTAAATTCAATATTATATTTAAATACCTCGTTACCATGACTAATTCAATGTTTTTTTTCATGTCGCTGTGTTTATTTATTTATTGATGTCAGAAAAAAAATTTGCATTTTTTGTGAGATCGACTTTTTTTTAATGAAGCCACGTTTAAAACAATGTTCAAAAATCATAACTATACAAAAATATCATAGTTTTCAATAGTATGAATCGCTAATTACAGACATGTGTGTTCTGGTGTACATGCATTTTTACCACACATCAGTTTACATGTTATAAGTAACGAGCAGTTCTATTCAGCTAACTTTTTTTTCATTTTATTCTTTTTCAAGTTTGCTTGTTAATAGAACTAATGCTTATATACAATCAGAAACAGTAGTTCATTTTTAATAAGCAATAAAAAAAAATACTTGGACCATTATATTCTCGGATCTCAATTGACATTATGGAGCAATAAGATAATCCTATACATAGATTGTCAAGTTGATTGATTCGTGTTCGCATGTATGTATTTGACATGTCGTTTGTCTTCCCAAGTGACTTTGGCATTAATCATGGATTTACCTAAGAGTAGTCTGTTGATAAGGTTTTAGTTATAAAAAAAAGTAAATACTTCTATAAAAAAAAAGCAAATACGATACTGATTACTTTCGATCTCGTTTGTCCAATATAAAAGTAAGATAAAATGAATGCATTTAAATTTACACACGATAATGCGCTATTATATCAAGTAATACACCTTTTGTTCGCATTGTTTTTCATCGATTCATTATGGAAAAAAGTACTGGAAAGATACACATATTAAAATAGCTCAGTAAATTATATTTTTGTATTTTAAAATTATGAAGATACATATTATAAACAATGAAACTGATAAAGAAAAATTATATTTGATTTGATACATGGTATAGGACCTCCAAAAATTTTTCATACAGTGGCAAAAAAAGTTTTCTTCTTCACTAATAAATTGTAATGATGAAAACTGTTAATGACATTATTTATTCTCAACGCCAAGTTACCTACTCAGGTCTTAATTTTACGTCAAATGAACTTTTACAAAACTTTTCCTGGATCATAGCCTATTCACACTAGAGTCTTTCGTTTTTATGAGCCTTGAATAAATTTTTATTGAATAAAATGCTAATTTTTTACACGAATCGAGAACACAGGTAAATCGCGTGAGTAAAACTGTGATGTTGAAATGTGACACAAAACATGATTCTTTACGTAGACGAATCCTAATAGTCAAGAGATATGCTCAATTTTCTTAGTCTCGTTAAAAATAATCACCTGGAGAAACGTTTTGCTGAACCAATCTCAAAATAAACACTCTATATTCTAATATAGTACATTGATTTGTAGCAGAAAAATATGAAATTTTGAATACTGATTACCGTTTTGTTGATCTATATAAGATTGAACTAATTTTTTTGAATGCTGAATGATTCACACGAACTCCGGTGAAAAAGGTAAATATTGAACAGTAAGTTGCCGTAAGGATATGTCATGCTGTACTCGTATCTAGTGTAAAGAAGGTTGATTGATTTTTCTTTGCCAGTTGAGCCCGCTTGAGAAAAATTGTTTCAATCTTATACAGGATTGGTTCAGCACAACTTTTCACCAGGTGATAATTTTTAAAGAGACTGAGAAAATTGAGCATGTCTCTTGATTATTGTGACTTATTAATCAAAAAATCGTGTTTTGTGACGCATTTCAACATTTCAGTTGTTACTCACATAGTTTACATATGTTCTTGGTTCTTGTAAAAAAAAATAGCATATTTCTCAATAAAAGTCTATCCAAAGCTCAGAAAAACGGAAGATTCTAGTCTGAATAGTCTATGATCCAATAAAAGCTTTGTAAAAGTTCATTTGACGCCAAATTAAGGCCTGGGTGAGTACCTTGCCGTTGAGAACAAATAATGTCATCAATAGTTTTCATCATTACAATTTTTCAATGACGAATAAAATATTTTTTTCTAACTGTATGACAGCTGTTATAACTGAAATTTTCATAAGCTATTTTCCTATTTATTATAAAACAACTTAAAAATTATATCATAAGTTGAACGTATCAGCATGTAGACTAGAACTGATGAATTACACACTGATGTGACTTCGAGATCTTGTATTGAAATCATAATGTTAAAAAATTTTAAAAATACAGTAAATATATGTTTTATCGTCAATTCTTGGTCGTATAGTTCTGTTTTGTTTCATTGAAAAACCTCACAGAGTAATACTTTTTCTTTTTGATAGCAATGAACTTGTTCAAGCGGATATGATTATCAATTTAATCTGTTACTAGGAATCAAATTAATTAATCATTTGCAGACTTTGTCTGTCTGTGAAGAATTGCATATTTCTTTTCGTTTTCCTTTTCTTAGATATATTATTATATTATGATGAAAAGCCGTATTCATAACAACAAACGACAAGCGACCAATCAAAATTAATAATTTGCTGACTATAACGAGGGAACATCATCAGCTGTTTCCTTCCAATTGCAATGATTTTTTTCTTCTAGATATTACAGAGTGTTCCAATGCAAATGCTAAAAGAATTTGGATTTCTATTGATACTTGACTAAGCTATCGAATTTTTAATGTGTCTATTTTCTGATCACTCCTGCATGATTCGAGATGTTCGGAAACACATGTATTTTAGAATTTTTGGATCTGAAACTTTGATGATAACGAGAACTCGACTAAACTGGGTTCTGTAAAAAATTTAGAAGTTTTGAATAAAGCCTCTCACAAATATGAAACTTTCAAAAAATACATCTTTGTATAGATTATTCACGGAAAAATGGTCTATATCTTGAAAATTTCATACTTCGAACAGACTTTGTTCAAAGCTTCTGGTTTCCTTTATGGAGTCTAGTCTAGTTGAGTTTTCTTCATCAGGAAAGTTTCAAATCAAAATTTGAAAATACAAATTTTCCAAAATCCTGAGAGCCTACAGGAGCTTCTAGACAATAGACATATCAAAAATTCCATAGCTTAGTCAAATATCAATAGGAATACAAATCCTTTCAGAGTTTTTATTAGAACCCTATGCTGTATCTATAGACAAAAACAAATCATTTAACTCGGAAGGAAACACCTAAAGAAGTTTTCTCGTAAGGGATCGGGTCACTTTTATCAGGCAATAGCATGATCATGCTATGCTCGAACTGTGACGATATAGACTTTCAATGACTATGGCTGACTCGATATCTTCTCCAAGGAGTCATTTATATAAATAAAAAAGAAGCTATCATACGAAATGACTCAACATGACTGAATGACTAATTGTAAATGGTTACTATTTTTCCGAATTCGAAATGTGAGATGATTAGATCGCACACTGATTGTTTTTTCTTTTTTGATAAACTTTTTAAATAAATATAAGAACGAAAACCAACATCTTAGATAATATGTTGAAATGAAACGGAAATCTTTGGAAAAAAAAAGATATTATGAAGTATGTCTGACAAGATTCAACTGCTAAGACACGACAACAAAAAATTTGAATATCCAGCGATTTCAATATTTCCAATACGAATAAATGAAATGAAGCTGTTAAAATAAAATTTTTGGATAGAGTAAAAATCTGATAAAAAATTGGTCTATCTTTATTCAAGCAATGATAGTCACATCTGAAGAAAATGCATATCAAATAAAATAAAAATCTTAATTAAATAAAAAAAGTCAAAGTAACCAATTTGTGGTAGTAGATTGCCATTATATGACATTTTCTTGAATAAAAATATAATGAATTCACTAAAAGCCAAATTGAAACATTACCAAACGATACAATTTCAATTTCGAACATGCGTATATATTGTCATCTTATTTATTTATGAATCAACAAAAATTTTGAACCTATCTCATTTAATATTTTGTTCTTGGCGTCGTTTTCTTTCTTCCGAGATAAGATGTTGCTGTATGTGTACAGGCAAAGCAATATTCAGATTGAAAATAAAAGGAAGCATTGATCGAGGTATTCCTTCAAAATCAATCAAAGCTTTTATAAATAGTGTATCATTTACAACGTATAAATTTTCATTTGCAGATTTATTAAATTCGGCTAGAGAAAAAAATTTTGGAATGCCTGATGCAATATTCATTGCTGAACATGGTCGTTTAAAACTTATACTAGTAGTATCAGGTCGAAAGCTATCAATAATATGTTTAGGTTGTGTTGTTCCATTTGTTTCAATCATGGTTCGCTGGTCAAAAAGGCAAAACGATACGCGATAAGAAAATGGCCAATTCAACAATGCATCATAGAGACCACGAAGAATTACTAGGAAAATTGATATATGAGAACCTCGTGCTGAACCATCACCATTAAGATAAAGCCGAACGCATAGTTTATATCCGTTATCTGATGTGTAGAAAGCAGGAGAGTAAATACTTGTTTGTCTTTCGGATTGAGCATCATATATCTTTTCACGAACATTAAATATTTTCCAAACTATCGTACCATCGGGTCCATCTTTTCTTATTTGACTTTCATCTTCAACTTGTTGTTTGAGCATTGTGATATCTTGTCTCAAAACATTTTGATTAAGTGATATTGTATCAAGATAACTTTTTTCTAATGAATTTGTTCTCTGCTTATTATTCAATTCTTCAAAAAGAGTTGAATTTTGATGATGACATCGAAACATCTGGGAATCTGTTTGAACAAGCTGATCATGAATTGTTTCTGTATCTCTTGTTATTATTGATAGTTTTTTGTAATTCTCTACTAATGAAGTTTCTCCTTCTTCCATATCTGTATCGGCTTCGGTAGAAACACCAGTCATACTTTTCACAATCGACTGGGCACATCTCACGAGACTTTTTTGATGCTGTTCTGAAGTATAATGTTCTTGCAATGAAATCTCATTGAGCTATAAATACACAAAAAAACAGTTCAATGTCATGGAATTGTTCTTTAAAACTACCTGGACGTCTCTACAATCATAAACAGCCAATGGACATGTTCTTCTGTTAGATGTATCAGACATGCTATGAATGTTGTCACATGTATTCAAGGCTTTATCCATTAGATCTGAAATAACGTACTACAAATATTAAGTTTCAGAAAATAAGAATATAATTTTTGTTTTTGAAAGAATAGTGATGTAATGTTTTTCTCTAGTTGTGCAATGCTTAAGTAAATATTGAGTTTTCTCATAACATTTTACAAGTGTAATTAGTAGTTGAAATTATTCGTTATAATAATTAAAAAAGAACATTGAAAAAAAATATAATTTGGAATTGTGCTAAATCCTTTTTATTATATTCATTTTCCATAGAAAAAATTTTCATGAAAAATGAAACTTGCTGAAAATTAATCTTTTATGAGAATAAGTTTTCAATCATGGAGTTCACCGATTGTAATATCGCTACATCAATTCACAACCGAAAACGGGTCTGAATCAAACCTGATCGGTTCTTTATATAGCATTTTATTTGAATTAACTAGTTCATTACCAAATCAATTAGTTATCATCTCATGTGGATGTGAATGTAAATATTGGCGGAGATGAAGCGAAAATCCACGCTCACATTTCACACCCATTTCAACCGACACTTTCAGGATATGATAAGTGCCATCATTTCTGTTATCAAGGAAACTTTCAAACGGAAGCTCATTATTGCAGTTTATTTTCTTAATTTCCTGTAAAATGTTGAAAATTCAGCGAAAGGACTATGAAGAAAGGCCTAAGGATACGAACTCTGTTAGAATTTTCATCTAAACTATGGGTCCTACTTATGAGCAAAATATAAGCTCAAACAAAGGGTATTAGTTGAAGAGATTTTCTCTTAAGACTATACACACAAGACTTTTAAGAAAAGCCAAGTAGGATGACTCTTTTGCAACAGGAACGATTCGTCGCATGACTTCTTAGTCCTAAAATATTCTGAAGGAGTACTGAAAGTTCGCGAATGAAGATGGATGTGTGTATATGGCTGTAGGTATCATTAGGGTAAACAAAAGATCTTCAGTCCAATCGACGTTCACAACCACATCCATACACCTGCAACGAATTCTTCCGATCATCATTGCATATACCCTTACGATTTTTTTTATCAACGGTCTACAGAAGTATCACAAAGCTAATGTAGAATAGTAAATGTATGTGAAAAAGTAGTATACTGCCATTTGGTTCAGACGAGAAATATGACGTGAATAACTTGTCCAAGATGAGGCACAGATAAATAGCGCTAAATTTGAACATAGAATTTTTGAAAAAATAAACAAATCTTATAGTCTAATTTCTTAATTATGAATGCTTCATATTTAAAATACTTCTCCAACGAAAAAAAGTTAATGAATCTCAAAAGAACTGAGAAAGATTAACGTCTTGGATTTCGTTTCATTCTCTCTAAGTGCTTTGTCAAATGTAAATGGCTTCATAGTTGATTGTCATAATGTCCGTTGCACTTGATTACCATTGACGCATTCTTCATTCTGTTGACCAGTAGATAGTCCGACATGTTTTCTGTTGTGTACCTGATTGAATATTTATCTGTTTCCAAGAAGACGAATGATGTACCAAACTATTTTATCAGTCTAAGCATGCAAATTCTGTCAAGAAATATCTTCCATCTTGATTGTATCTTTCTTCATGAAATGTTCCAAATCTACTGTAACTACCATCACTATTTTTTTCCCTTTTCTCATTCTATTCAGCTGTGGTAAGTAGTTTTTTTCTTAATATTCTTATTGTTCATAACATCACTCATCAAATAATGCCACGCTCTTAGTGTTATACGTTTGTATCGTATTCGTAGATATTATCAAACAATATAGTAACAATTTAACTTCTTTGTTATTTTTCTGGCCCGTATAATGCTAATGAAAACGTATAACAACATACTTTTAAACATGAGTAAGACTTGCGTAACTTATTATACTTGTGGACTAGTATTGATACAATATGCTTTTAATCATATGGCTAGAAAAAGATAACATGATTCATCAAAAGAATGTTTCATTTTTTTCCGCCAATAATAACTTTACAGCTGTAAACATTCCAAAAAAATATCTGATAGAATCGTTTGATGTAGAATATACATATTTCACCATATTGAAGATGTTTACATTGAATAGTTTTATTTCTAATACGAATTAAATACATTATACCATCTGCCGACATTGTTACGCATGGCAACCATACGTCAAAAGTAATATCTTGAAGTTTTTGCATGTATAACAATTCATAACACTCGTTTCGCGTATTATACAACGTCTTCTGTCGAAATGCTTTTGATTCCCACAAAAATTCTTTTTACAATTAATCATGAAAATAAAAACCCAGCTTAGAATATTTCATCAAAATAGTATGTTTATTTACGCTGTTTATAAAAAGAAAAAAATACAAAACAAAAACGCATATTAATTAACTATTTGTTTGGCGATATACTTTTACCTACTTTTCGAATATGTCTTCCTACAACATTGAAATTTGGAAAAAATAAGTTTTGTTTATCATCAACAATAATTGATAAGGCCATATCTTTAGCCATGAGATGTTTATATGAATTGTCAAGAACAGATATTTAATATTTACAGGAATGCATTGTGTGTGAGACAGTAGTGAATGCTTTATTTGACAAGAAAGCAGTTGTTTATTTTTTCTTTCCTAGGAAGAATAAGAAAGAAAAAAAGAAATTTTCATTTCATAAGCCAGCATGAAAGAAGTTTTTTTAACATGCAAATAAAAACTAATCAGTAATTGAGTATTTGACTAATCATATCGCAAGTAAATCAAAGAAAGAGGACGTATAGAATGGAATAACATACCAGAAATGAATCATTGCGTGCATTTGCTTCTGTCTTTCTAGTTCTTCATGAATTCACATAACCAATAAAATTTTTATTCATCTTATCAGCTATTTTTTATCCAAGTTTCCAACTACTCAACAATATCCGATTGTTATGCAACGTAATATGATGCTTTGATTAATAACCGACTACATAACATGTGAAAAATCATCTTTAAATAATGTTTTCAGTAAATATACAAGCCATTGAACTCATAATTTCAGCAAAACCAATATTTATCAAACTAGATGCAATCTTTGATAAGAACTTATTATATAGAGACATGTAAAATTTATGTATTACTCAAAAGATTTACCTTCCGAAAAAGTGAACATATTATATGTTGCTCCTATAAAATCAATGAAGAAAAACAAAAATAACATAATTAAATGAAAACAAAAAGATCGCCGTTTTTAACTAAAAATGTGTCACCAAGAGAGATAATTATCTCTCTTAGGGGCTTACTCAATTAAGTAGCCCAACAGTGCGTGCAGCAAAGAAATTTTATGAAATAAATTATATAGACTGCTGCTGCAACTGTGACTCGACGTCGTGTGAGAGACCGACCTGACATTGTGTCTATGTCTGTCGTCGCACGAGCATATCATTCACATGTAAGCAGCCTAGAACAAGGCAGATAAATAAATAAATAAATAATATATATATATATATGTATATATATAATATCAATGTTCTCTTCCATATTTTTTATCAACATACACATAGACATAATGAAACAAAACACTTAAGTGACAGAAAAAAACCATAGTTAATCCAATCAGAGAATGAGAAGAAACATTGATTGCAACAAAAGAAAGAGAATGAAACCAAAAATTGATAAATGTTCATCTTTGTATATAGGGACAGAACAACAAAACAAGAATAAGCAAAATATCCACGTACATTGTTTTTCTTTTAAGATCAAAAACGTGGACCATTGAATCCCATCGGTGGAAAACCTGCTGGTGGAGCCATAAACGGTAGACCACCCATTGGGGCTAAAACAATAAACATTTTAGAATACATTACCAAAACGAAAACTAACTAATAAAAACATACGTCGTACGAAATTAGCCATTGAAAGACCAGCAGGCATTGGTGGCATTTGCATTTGTTGTGGCATCATCATTTGTTTATATTTTGGTAATGAAGCACGAAATTCTTCCTACAAAAAATATCAAGAGATAAACGTTTTAACTTATTTTAAATATCAATATTTACTAATGATATGTCATCATCTGGATGAATAATTTTTGCAGTACCAGCAACAGGTTCAATTTTTCCTTTATTGCCCGGTAATGATCCAGATGTAGTAGCTGTTAAACTCGATATAGCTGCTGCAGCTGATGCCATTGTTGTTAAATTAGGCGATGAATTAGTATCATTATTTGTCTAAATTTAATAAAATAATAAAAATAAAATAAACCCTAATTATTGAATTAAACAGACATCAGTTGCTCCACTTGGAAATAATGGTTTAGCAGGAGCAGATGGAAGAAGAGTTGATGTTGGATTACCAGGTGTTGGTGGAATCATAGGCACTGGTGGTCGTAATGATGTCATCATTGGTACTGGAGGCATCATAGGTAATGACATAGGTGTAATGCCAAATGGCATACCAGGAAAAGCCATTGGCATCATTGGTGCAGTAGGCATCATACCCAATGGTGGCATTGGTGGCATACCAAGTGGTGGAGGCACTTTTATAGCATCATTATTATCTGGCTCATCTTTATCTTTTCCAGCAAGTCGTTTTTCATGTGCACGAAGATCTTCTTCTGGTATACCTTCCATACCATAAATTTCAATTTCAATATTATCTCGACCTTTGATTGCATTCGGTACTTTATCAATATTTTCTTTATGTACCTAAACATAGATTATATGTATTAGAACAAAAGAAAAAAAAGAAGAAGAAATATATATTATTTTCATACTTGTATTGAATGAATTTGTAAACCGGGTCCGGTATATAATTTTTTATGACATAAATGACATTTAAAATGTTTTGCTTTTTGATGTTGTAATAGGATTTTTTCATCATCAAATTCACGATTACAATACCAACACCAAGGTTTTGTTTGTTTCTTTTTCTTTCGACCCATAATTAGAATTGATATAGATAGAAATATATAAAAAAAAAGACTAAAATTAAAATATGTTTCTATCAATATATTATTTTATTTCACTAAAATAATCAAATATACTTTAATGTTTTTTTCTATCTAAAGAATAAATACAAAAAAAAGAAGCAAACGACAATAATGATTATATATTTCACAAAACACGAAAAATTTTTATGATGTTCCTATAATACGATCTAATGGATCTTTAAGTCGTTGAAGATCATGTTCAACCATCATTATTTCATTTTTCAATGCATTATAACGTGGTAAATCAAAATTTTTCTTTTGCAATAAACGATGTAAAATTTTTAAATAAAAATAATCAGACATATTCATATATTTCATATCATTTCGACGAAGTATATAATAACAATAGCCCATAAATACAGCTGAATATGAAATAAAGTAAGTAAAAGGTTCCATTATATCCCAACTAAAGTATAGAAATATTCATAGAATATAATTTTTTCTTTTGTCATAAACATCAATATACCTATAATCAATCCATACTAAACGAAATAAAATACCGGTTTGAAATGACATTGCAGCAAAAATCGACCATTGAATCCTAATATAAAAAATAAAATCTTTTGAAAATTTTAGATATAAAGATTTTTAACTAGAATAATATATTCTAATACGGCAAATATAATAGACACCTAGTGAAAATTTTTGAGAATATCTTTTATTTTTACATATTTGATTTTCTCAAGCATATTATAGAGACAAATTAACTAAGCACGATAAAGACTAGAGATATGCAGAATCAAGTTCTTTTTACCTCGAACTCGATAACTTTCTTTATTAACTAGTTCCGATCATAGTACCAGTAAATTTAGTTGTAGTTCTGGTACCGGCAACTTCTTTTCTATTGGTCTCTGTCTAGAGAAAACTATTCGAGAATTTATTTCTATAACATTTTAAACAATTCTTTGATACTCGTTTGTTTGATTTATTTAGTTGACGACTAACATTTTTTTTTGGATCAACTCTCTTGAATAATGCCCTCATTCATATGACTTAGAAGATAATTTGCTTAAATTCATAGAATATTTTACTATAAGCTTGAGGTTCGGTCTCGGCAAATTTTTTTCTCGTAGTTCCGGTCCTGGTTCCGCACATCTCTAATTAGGACATTCTTTTTTCACATGTATTTATTTGTAACACAACATCAGACTTCATAAAGTTATACTCGTTTCTGTCAATTCTCGTTTTTATTGCTAACGAAAGGTCTTATTCTCGTTTACTTCGACAGATCATTATTAGGACATGCTAAAACAGTGCTATTTAATATAATGCGTCATAATGCCTATAGATAAAGAAAGAATAGCAGATATATTAATCGTTGACCTCATACTAATCACTCTGATGACCATTTCTAGATCGAATACAAAAACAAAAATTAAGCGATGCATAGAATTCCAAAGTTTAAAAAAAATGTTTTGTAATAAACTTCATGACCTATCAAATGGTTAAAAACAAGATTTCGTTACATCGTTCCGTCTCAGATATCTCAGGCTTACAAAATAGAGTTAGTATATGTATTTCAAATATCAATATGTGAAAAATTCAAATAATATTTACTATGGATAAAATGTCTTCAGTGATTATATAATGTCTCAAAGGCAAATAAATCTTTATTTAACAATCGAACTTAAAAATCCATGTATTGTCTCAAAATTAGTTTTTATATATTCATTCCTTTCGTTTTCTATAACTTTAGTATCATGGAATATAAAATCATTCTCTCCAGTCAATAATGTTATGAAAGAAAAAAAAACAGAGTTGTTCATATCGTTTAATCTGTCTTGTCTACGACATGATCACTGATGTAATCAAAATCATCATATACCATATTATTAGCATATTACAGAAGCTAGTACTCTATTTAAAAGATTATTTAATCAGTAACTGTTCTTGAGCTGTTGTGGGAAGTATAGAATTACTTCCTATTATTCATCTACGAATAGTAATACTTATTTAGTCTATTTATATTCTAAGAAGTCGAAACTTTAACATGTATTATGCATAGAATTACTAACCATTTTAAACGTCGAATAGCTTTAGTAGCAAGTTGATGATGAATTTCATTCAGTGGTTGAACAGATTCACGTAAAAATTCTAATTGTTTTTCTAATTCATGTTCACGATACATAACATATTGATTGAGACGTAAATCATGATAAAGTTTCGTAACAGAATTTGATACATCAGAAAGCATATCTCGAGCTGATTTATTTGAAGCAAATAATGTTGGTGGTTGAACATTATACGATGTTTCATTAAGACGTAATGTAAATGGCTCTTCAAATAATAATTCAAAAGGTGAATTTCGTGAAAGACGAGATCCATCGGAAAGATATACAGATGCTCGATCAATACCCCGATCTTCTTTTTGTAATATATCAATAAAATCACCAACTGTTGTATTAAACGGTTTCAACTAATAAAAAAAAGACGACATATTAACAAAATTCTATACAAATAAAATTTTCTTTTTGTTACTTGAAAAACACATGATTCTCCTCTACTTGGTAATGGTACTGTTATACTTGCAAGACCATCTTTAAATTCAATTTGTACTGATGATGTTGCTACAAGACGAATAAATTTAAAATATATTGAAGGATTATATCTAGTTAAAAGAATTCGTTGAAATAACATTTTTGTTTGTCTATAAATTACATCTAAAATATAAAACTAATAAAAAACAAATCAAACAAAAAAAAAGGATTCATTTTAAACATCACATTAAAAAGATCATTTATTAACTGACAGGACAATCACTATCACCCTCTTTTTTCATATTTAATTTTTTTAATTCATCATGTACTTGTTTTTCTAAGTCAAGAATAGCTTTTGGTTTTTTATACTAAAAGAAAAACAAAATTATTGAATTGGAAAAAAAGAATTTTATTCTTACACTTATAATTAATGTATTATTTGCATGAGAATATGATAAATTAGTTTCTTCTAATGGAAGATTTAATCGATCAAGATCAGCAATTGAAAAACGTTTAAAATATCTTAAGAAAACAAAAAATCGATTTTCCTTGCTAAGGCAATTTGTTTTTTTTATTTACTTTTTATTTGTTGTTCTTAAAACAAATTCTCGTTTATCTTTATCAATTGTTAATTGATATGTATCAATTGGATACGGTAAATTTCTTATACGAATTTCAAAACAATCATTTTTATCACTACGTGAAAATATTGGCTAATCAAGTAAAAATAAATCTTTTTTTTTTTCAATATTTTATTTAATAGCAAAATCAATACATACTGTTGTAGTGCTTTCTGTCATACCAAGTGTATTATCTGCTATTGGTCGTGCTTCATAACTTTGACCGATTTCAAATGTCCATAGATCTGATGCAGCTGCAGTTTTTAAACCACTACTTGATTTTTGACGCCATTTTCGAACTATTTTTTTTTTCAAAGAAAAATATTATTTATAGTAATTTATTGATCATACTTAAAAGTAAATTAGTTTTTGCATCATATTCTTCCACCATTTCTGTTTGATCATCGAATGTATAATGAATTTTTTTTCGATCTTAAAATATTTTTCTAGAGATTTTTATAAAGATGAGAAATAGAAATGAATAATACCATTTTGAAGAAGACCAGCTTTTTTTAGCTGATTTTAATTTTTCAATCCAGACTGATTTTATTGTTTCTGTCATTTGTCTTATATGATGGAAACAATCAGCGCTTGACGACTTGTTTGTGATATATTTGCGAAATGTAACAATTAAACTATCCGTAGAATATCTTTTTAAGTTCACATGCAATGAAATTCTTGGTTTGAATTTTGTTGGAAAATTTTAAATTGGATTTAAAGATAATTAGAAACAAAATGATCGACAAGTTTTAGAATTTTTTTAATTACCAAAACTTTTTAATAGATGTCGCTAGTATTCATAAACGATATAAAGAAAAGTTTGAAAACGATTTTATTAATCTACTGCAGATTGAAGATTAATTTTCTTTTGACAAAGTGAACGGGCATAGCCAGAAAAGGATGTACTGGAGAAGTTATTCGTTCCTATGATGCTTCTAAAGACGATGAAAATTCTCTAGTAATGCTTACAAAAGGGGCTCAAGCTTCTTTTTAAGCAAAGCTCAAATGTATGTACAGTGGAGAGAACTGAATCGTCTCTAGTTCACCGTTTAGCTATGCCACTATTAAAAAATGTTAAGTTTGAATACAAGAAATAATATCTAAATTCCATATATAAGTGTGCATGTTGGATGATTGAACAAGAAAAACTATATTATGGTGTACTTTTCACATTTTACTAGAAAATCAACAATTTAATACTATGAGGAAGCAATTTTATGAAGGAACTTAGTTCAATCATAATCTTATCATTTGTTATGCTCTTGCTTTTTGTGCATAAAAACATAACGTAGAAACTCAATCGTATATGTTGTATGTAGCTGAATGTTTCGTTCGTTATTTGCAATATAAAATCATCTTTGTTTCACAAATAGTAAAAGATTGAACAACATATTTGACGAATATCGTTCATTGAAAACCATATCTCTTCAAATAACTTTTCACGTTCAAAGTTCGATGATTTACCATTCTTAGAATCTTTCCTTAATCGAACAATTTTTTTTTTCTTTAAATGAGAGCTAAGAATAGATTGTATGAATAACTAATAGACAAAAATGTCTATAGAATTTCTTCTTTGAAATAAAAGAACTCTTTTAAGAGTGGCATATATGATAGACTCAAACATCGACGATGGAGTAATATCTCCGAATGTGATGAATTTTGTACTCTCAAAAATTTTCACCTTGATCTGATCACTTTTTTCAAGATCATTATTCAAAACACTGATGAAATTTTTAATTATTTTCTTTTTTTTGTGAATTTTCTTCGACAAAATGACTTTTGTCTTTCGAAATGAGAAAGTTTTGACTTTCTGCTCTTTTAATCATAATTATTAGTGACTTCTACTACTATGTACGAAAATTCAGAAATATTCCGTATTTAAATATGAAATATATTAATAACCCAATCAGAGCCTTATGTTACTCTTTTTGGCATTCTCTTAGCAAAATGTCAGTCGAGCGCATTTTATGCGACAACAACATAATGTTTTGATACTTTTATCAGTGATATACCGGAAGAAGTTATATCGTCTGATATATTTAGCAATTTTATATGGTACAGAAAATAAATTAGTTTTTATGAAAATTCATCTTTTTCCTATTATGCATAAGATAGCTTTCAAGGTGCTGACGTATTTTTCATAAATTAGACTTTTTTGATGTGCTTTCAATTTTCTTGTGTGGCTACGTTATTGTTATGGTTGATATAATTAGTATAAAGTTATTTAACTAGACCTTCGACATTTGTCGTGTTCGTAAAACAGGATAATATGTATGTTTAGAGACAATAAATCTAGTATTCGGAATCGGCATGCAAAACTGCGGCAAAAAATAATTTTTTTCATTTTGAAATATTTCAAATGAAAATTTTACTCTATGATCTCTTACAAGCAATATTTCAATCGGAGATATTCTACGATGAAAAATATGTTGCCTGGTTAAGTCAAACATTCCTAAAAACGAAAGATAAAAGTTATTTTTTCGAAGAAAATTCATAAAAAACGGTTAAAAAAATCAGAAAATAATTATCATTAGTAATTTCATCAGTATTTCGAATAATGATCTTGAAAAACATGATCAGATCAAGGTAGAAATTTCCGAGATTACAAAACTTATCATCATTTACATCATATAAAAAAGTTATTACTTTTTGAGATATTACTTCATTATCAAAGTCTGAATCTCTCAGACATTCACTCTTAAAAATAAGTCATTAATGGTAATATTAAAGATTGATTTACTTTTTGATAAGAAAAATGTAAATATCTTGAATATAAGTCCGAAGAAAATAAATATATATGATTTGCCCGCTCTTTACTATCTTATTCATCAAATAAAATTCTATTATCTTCATCATTCATTTTCACTTAAAGCACAGAACTTTTACTATGTTTAATTATCATCATAGAACGATTAATTCAATAATAATCTTTATTATCATAATATTTCAAGTATCATTCTGTTCACTTAGAAATGCTAATGAACATTTTTTTCTCGAACATAATCGCGCTATTGGTGGAGAATCTTTAGATACATCGAAAGTTGTTCTATATATCGATGCGAATGCTTCTAGATTCATTGAAATACCTAGAGCATATATGAAAAATTGGATAAACGATCAAAAAATGTGGCGAACAGTAACAATTAGCATTTAACATTAATTTTTATAATTAATATCGTTGTTTTTTTTTGTTTGTTTCTAGTGGTCAATTATATTAGCTGTAATGTGTTTTATCTTCTTTGGTACTTTATTGTTTTTTCTTATTCATGGTTTTATTACTTCAACGGGCCCATTTGTTAGTTGTACAAAACGTCTCAATGAAAATTCATCACATATTAAAATGACATCATCAACAACAGCTATATCTATAGATTATCCACAAATAGAAAATATACCAACAACCCAACAAACATTTATTGTTGGCTCTCGTCAAATGTCTACATTATAAAATAGTAGACAATTAAAATTTGAAAAAGAAAAAGATCTCTTTTTTAATTAATGAATTCATTTTCTAAAGGATACAGATAAAATTGAAATCAAGAAAAAATTATCATGCTAAAAGACTTCGATATTTTTGAAGTCTATTTTAATTTATTTTATTAGCATATAATTTTAAAATTTCTTTGCTACTTCTGCCATTTTACCAAGAACAATATGAGCATGTTTTTCAGTAAAAATTAATGCTGGACGAAAACGTATAGCAACATCACCACATGCTCCCATTTGAATACCTATGATTAAAAAAACAATATTTCAATCAATTATTTCATTTTAATTTTTTTTTATTTGTTTTTTGTTGTTGACATACCAGCATTTCTCATTTGAACAAGATATTTATCTCGAACAGATGCATTTGGCATATCAAATGCACAAAATGTTCCACGACCACGTGCATTAAGAATTAATTGTGAATATTTTTTATTTAACTCCTTTAAACCATTTAATAGAACATCACCAGTTTTTTTTGTATTTTCAATCAAATTTTCTTGCTTAACAGTTTTTAATATAGCATCAAGTACTAATAATTTTGCTGGTTCACCCATCCATGTATTAAATATGCGATAAGGCTATTTAGAAAAAAATTATTTTTTTGTCATTTAAAATCATATCAAACTCAACCTGTTTTGGTTGATATTCAGCTTTAGCAAAATAGCCACCTGTTTGAAATTTTTTTGAAAATGTAACTAGATCAGGTGATTCAGGTAAATTGAAATGTTCATATGCCCAGAATTTTCCTGTTGCACCAAGACCTGTTTGTACTTCATCAATAAGTAATGCTGCATCATTCTATAAGAAAAAGAAAGATTATTATTTATATATATAAAGAACTTTTTTTTGCATTAATTCGAACCTGTTTAGTAAGTTTTTGAAGGCGTTGAAAAAATGTAGGACTTCCATGAAAATCACCACCTTCACTTTGAATCGGTTCAACTACAACACCAACTGCGGGATTTTGTTTTTTCTTGTATTCATGAAATAATTCTTCGATCTATATAAAAGAAAAAGCTTTTAGCAAAATCACTGTGAAATTCATATATAAAACAAAGCACAACTGTTTTTATGTAACGTGATGAAAAAGGAAAATGTTAATTGATACGTGTAGAGATGGAACGCATCGTTAATGGATCTATTCTCTTGTGATTAGACAAAAGAGTAGTTGACGAAGTTCACTTAGTTGCCATAAAGTGGCCTGTGAGACGAATAGTACGACCTTTTGGGGAGGCATCAATCCAAACAGAAAAAAAATTAGATCTTTGTTAGTTAATCATCAGTTTTAGTATAAGTGTACGCGTGATGAGAGCAACAGTTAGCAATATCCTATATCGTTTCTTGTTGAAAATACGTATTTATTCAAGGATTACATTTATTTTCATTCATATATCCATTTTCATCTGTTTTTTATTTTTTGAATGTATTTTTTAAATCTTCATTCAGTATCATTTTTTGTTAACATCATTATGATAATGGGAATCAGAGATAAAACCAGTACTGGTTATCGGTGTTTCTGGAATCCAAACCAAACGATCTGATCTATTCAGACCAGGATCAGAGTAGAGGATCAAAATCTCAGACGGATTTCATCTCTGCTTGGAATCGCTTTGTACGAAAAATATAGGTTTAGTACAGTTCAACTCTTTTACCAGACTCGGCTACACTCAAACGAGTCTTTCTATCATCTTGCTACTATTTCAAATGATTAAAAAAAATGCTTACACGAGCTAAACATCTTTCATCTTCTTTTTGATTTTCTCGTTGATTTTCTTCTAATGGATATTTATATCTTGGAAAAGGTGCAATGGGCCAATCAAAACTTGGAATATCAAGTTTATGAATAGGTTTGGAATGTGTACATGCCAATGCACCTAAAGAAATAAAAATAAGAAAAAAGAAAGAATTTCTAATTTTTCTTTTCTTCTTTTATGTTTTTAATTACCAAATGTTCGACCATGAAAAGCTCCTTCGAATGACATTAACGAAACAGTTGGACATCCTGGTGCTTTATTATACATTGATGATTTTAATTCTTCTTCAGTGAATGGTTTTCCATCACGATTCTTATTTGCATGCCAAATACAAATTGCTTTGAATGCATTTTCATTTGAACATGAACCACACATCATTGGTTGAACATATTCAAGACCTTTAGGTGCAATCTATACATAAAGAGATTTATATTTAAAATCAAAAAGAAAAAGAATAGATATTAAGATTACTGGAAGAAGTGTTTGCTCAATTTGTTTTATAAATTGAGGTGTTGGATGAACTCCGAGTGCTGGTCGATTGACAAGTTGACTCTAGAATGAAATAAATCATTTGATTTTTTTTTTTTGTAATTTGTTAAACAAACTAGATTTTTTGAATCTTGAAAAACTTTTTGAATAGCTGGATGATTGTAACCTAGAAGAATATTATTTTAAAAGAAATTTTTGTTTTTGTTATAACAGTATATCAATGTAGTCTACCTAAAGGAAGAGAAGCAATTTGCTCATAAACATCCAACATAATGTTGCCATCCATATCAACTGCATAATTTCCAATAGATTTTTCAACATCAAGAACAAATATTGTACTCAATGCATTCTAAATTTATATAAAATTATTAATAAAAAATTGACATCAATTATTTACTTGAGTTTTTTCTAATTCATGCATAAACTGTTTTGATTGTGGACCCTAAAAAATCAAAGAATAAAATCAATTTTACTGAAGAAAAGTTTCTCTCATACAGGAATTTCTGTTTTCATTTTCGGACCAGATGGTTCTTGTGCGAGAATACTGTTGCCTAAATTTGATCAACATTTTTTTATTGCTATACATATATATTAACAATTAACAAACCTCGACATTGTGAACGAGTCTGAAGCAAGCAACGAAGATGAAGAAGACGTGAAGCTTTCATATCTAAATACAATAATACGAGAGTAAATGGAAATCCTAGTGACATCAACAAAATAAAACGGCATTTATTTTATTTTAGTGGTATCTCAAGTAGACTATGCGATCACGCGCAATAAAAAAAGAGAACAGTGCATTAATGCTGTACCCTCGTTTGTCGATTTTTGTTCTATTTATTTATTCCTTTTTCAATTCTTTTTTCTTCGTCGTCGCTCTCTTATCTTATCATTTTTTTTTTGGTTAGAGAGTCATTTTGCTTCTCTAAAACAGATGTATGATATTTTAGCACACAATTTATTTGAATAAGCAATTAGTACAGAAGAAAAACAAAAATCAAAATCGAAATTGATATAAAGACAAGGCAAGGTGTTAAGTATCAACATATCATCACTAGCGTCATCTTTTTAAATGCATTTGATTTGTTATTTGACTTAACAAATAAATTAAAAAAACTTGAAACTAAGTTAGTTAATTTTCAGTTTTGTTTAACAAATGATGGAGCCAAAAAATTTGTAAGTTCTTTGTCTTTCAACATATTTAAAAATTCTTGTTTTGATATTTTATCATCATTATTTAAATCTAAAATAGTCATGATTTCATATGTAAAATAAGTAACACTATGTTTTTCTTTATCAATGCCATATAAAATAAAAAGTGCATGAACAATTTGATTTATTTCATTATAATCAATTATTCCATCACCATCACGATCATAAGCATTATAAAGCCATTCAAGTTTTTCACGTGGTGTACTAGCATTACTATGAATATAAATAGCAATAAGAAATTCATCGAATTGTATAACACCATCTTTTGATAAATTATCAAAAGCTCGAAATATTAAATCCGAATAAATTCCTGATGATTTTGATGGAAGTAATTGTTGATAAAAATTAATAAATTCCATTTTTGTTAAACGACCAGAATGACAACGAGTTCGAAATATTTCATAATAATGTAGAATTTGTTCACGAGAAAATTTTGTTCGTTTCGTCAAATATTCAATTTTATCCGATGTAAGTTCATTTGTTTTTGTAAATGTTGAAAGATTGTCTTTCTAAAGAAAGATGAGAACAAATTTTAATATTTAGTTATTTAAAAAGAAAAATTAAATTCACTTTAGTATTCCATATTGTATTATTAAACATTGGAGCCAGATATTCAAGTAAATCTGTACATTGTTTACATAATCGAAGAAATTCATAACAACTTAATTGTCCATCACTATTGATATCAAATTTGGCAAATAGACTTTTTAATTCATCTAATCGATTTTTTGTTAAGAAATGCCCATGAATATGATAAACTAAATAACATAAATCTAAAAATTCACGTTGATCTATCTTTCGATCTTGATTAGTATCATAAAGAACAAAAATCCATCGAAGTTTTTCATCATTATCTGTTTCTGGTAAACTAATTGCTTTAAAGAAAAGTAATTCTTTGAAATTTAATCGTCCATTTTTATCTGTATCAATATGATGAAATAAACGTTCAAGTAAAGGTCGTGAACTTCGTAAATGTTTTAATTCAGTAGAATATAGATCACAAAATTGATCGAAATTAATACAACCAGTTGGATAATGTGTTAGAAAACGAACATGAAAATCATTGATCTGTTTTCGAGTAAAATTTGTATGAAGAGTTATATAGGATAAATCACGTTCGCTTAATTCTGGACGTTCATTACGACCAGGAAGAAGATTTCCCATCCTCTGCAATATAGAGATATGAATATATAAGGGATGTTTTCTTCAGGAATGACTAAAATATTATCATCATACAATATTCTCTGTTTTTCTTTCTTTCGCATCATAGGAAGAAAAAATATTGCTACCGTCGGAGAATAAGAAAAGTACCGGAAGCAGACAACATCATAAGTCACTAGAGAATTTCTTTGTTAATCAATGAGTCATATGAGTCAATATGTTTTCTTTGCATATGTTTAGATCAATGTAATAATGTTTTCTTTAAAAGATGTTTCATTAATTTCATCTTATGTTCAAACTTATAATCATGTTCAACCAATAATGTCACGTTGTTTTCGTCTTCTTTTTTCTTTGGCTTGGAACGCTGCTATTATGTGAGTAAAACATATTAAATATTTTCAAAATGATTTTTTATTTATTTTAGTTTTCCATATTTATTTTCCTTTGGTACACTTGCTGCTGGTTTACAAATTCGTGTTGATATCGATATTAACTAAATAATAATAATAACAACAACAACAGCAAAAAACACTTTTCTAATGTCCCGCAGTATTCGTGATCTTCGTGAATTAATTTGTTTATCTCGTTTTGGTTTTCGTTCTGATGAAAATGATTTAGTTAATGATAATAATGATAATAATAATAAAAATAATAATGAAAATAACCAATCAAATGATACCATACTCTTTTATTTTGATCCTTCAATACTTAATAATTGGCTTGAAATAACATCATCTCGTCTAGAAAAATTACGTTCATTAACAACAAATAAATTTATTAATTTCATTTATTTTTGGTTAAAACATTTTGATTATGAACATAAACAATCCCTATTTCAAATGGAATTTGAATTATTTATTGAACATTTACTTCTTGCGTTTACACCAAATGATATTGATTCCCTACAAATAAATCAATTTGCTCGACAAATTCTTCATGATATTGATCAACAAATAGGAATATATTCAATTGAAAATGATTATAAATTTATCTATCATATTGACGTATTCAATCGTTATAAACGTGATGATCAATATCGAACAATATTAGCTGATTTACCAAATCAATTAACAATAAATATAAATAATCGTTTACATTTACAATGGATGTTAGCTATTCGTGCATTTGGACTTCTAGCTGTATGTACAGCAGCTGTTGAGTTTTTTGAAAAAATTCAAAAGACACTTGAACAGAATAGAACAACAGGTATAAATATGAGATAATAAACAAATTAAAAACTGAAAGAAGTTTCTGTATGGAAGAACCAATATTTCAAAATTTGGACAAAATTCTACTTGTATTTCAGTTTAAGTTTTCTTTTTATTCACCGAATAGAATATTTAGTTTAACGAAACTGCCATCAAACGTTCAGCAAAAACTAAAAAGTTTCTGAAAATTATGATTAATTAACATATACCAAAGTCAATATTAATAAGCCTGTACGAAATGATACATTTTGCAAATTTTTATTGAAAAATCTTCAACACTGTACACACGCAGTTAATTTTGACTTCAGTTTTTACATAATCGTAGTTATTAAAAATACGTCAATGAAATTTCATTCCGATACATATCTATTCAAAAGAAGATTGACGTTATAAATTATCTTGTTTTGTATTTTCATATCAGAATATCTCTATCAATAAGAGACAAAAGATCAATAATCATATCGTTGCTTTTTAAATCATGTGTTAGTCGTTACCAGTTTTATAAGATTTTTATAAAATAGCGCAATAATGTTATCATAGTTTCTTGATAAAATTAAAAGCGTAATACTTGGAATCTTACAATTCTATAGAGTATTATGTTGATATAACAATCTAGTTAATTTTCAAAAGATTTCCTCATAAAGGGTGGCCCACAATTGGTTTTACGATAAAAAGTTTGAGTATCTCTACTCTATTCTATTTTAAGTATCTAGTATTTTGTTTGAATGATACAGAAAATTCCAGAGTTTTTTCCATAAAAATTTATGACCTTAGAGGTCATAAGAAGAATCTAAAATTTCGAAGTATTTTCTTTTAAGATTTCTATAAAAAAAAAACAAGCACCAACAAAGATAGCCGAGGCAACTCTCGCTTTCACTTCATTGCGCTTAAAGAACGACACATGATGAGAGAAAAAAAACAACTACACATCGCAGAATGAAACACACGATCGAATAATATTCTCGCATGAATATGTTAGAGCCATCTTCGACATTGTAAAAGATAGAAATCCATTACTGAAGCTAATCGTACTACTTCAATGCAATACTTATAAATGTTATTCTTACGGAAAAAAAGCTCTGAAATATCCTCTATCATGAAGAAAAAACTAGTTCCATAAAATGGAGCAGAATGAAGATATTCAAATTTTTTATCATAAAGTTAAAAAAATCTCTTAATGTCATTTTTATATGTATTTTGTACATATATAAAAATACCCGACTTTATCATATAGTTAATTTTGTCTACAGGGTTGTGCATAACCTTTTGCTAGGGGGGTAGCGTCATTATTTCAAGTTGGATACCTAATGAATTTTATACCAAATTAAAGAGCGTCGAAAACTGGATTTATTAGTACTAAATAGTAAGAGTTATCAAAATATGTTAATGTGGAACTTACGAAATTT
>CAJNSZ010000202.1:0-15414 GCA_905329745.1 Rotaria sp. Silwood2
ATGATCTTGTAAGATCATATGAAAATCGTACAAAAAATCGTGGTTCATGCAATCTTATACTAAGTCGTACTATAAGATCCATCAAAGATCTTGCTGTTCGGTAAGATTTTACTATAAGATTATAGGAAATCTTATGTGACAGTAAGATCTTGGATGGTTCTTATAGTACGACTTAGTATAAGATTGCATGAGCCACGATTTTTTGTACGATTTTTGCAAGATTTCGTATGATCAACAAGATCTTATGTCCGATTTTTTGACCTGGACACACTCACACCCTTATTGCTACTGATTTCACATCGTAGATAAATCGAATAAACGAGCTTACATTTTACTCTATCAAAGCTTGAATTAGGGATGTACGGGTTCCGGTTTTGACCGGTTCCAAAGAGTCGAACCCGGAATCGGTGCATCCCTAGCTCGAATGAAAGTATTTGTACATGTACTTTTCGTATTTTTCCAAGTGAAAGTACTTGATGCCTATACTTGCACTTCAAGGTAAATAGTTTCGTATTTACACTTCAGTAGAAAATCTTGAATTAGGTACTATTACTTAGACTAAAAAACAGTCTTTTTTCTTATTTCAAGTGTTTTTCTATTTCCTTGAAATCTTCAGTTATTTATAGTGCTAGAATGATAAGTCACTTTCAAATCTTTCCGATAATCTAAGGGTAAACTGATGCATCTCTGATGTGAAATTTTTAAGCTTACGTTAGTTTTATAATTTGCCTTTTATTCTAATCACTTTGTGATTTTGAGTTCTTTTGGTTCTTAAATTTATAATCTATCAGAAAACAAAATGCGCTGTTAATGTCGCAGCCAGTTTCAATATAATATAAAGCACAGAATTTTGAATCATGAAAATTTCACTATTGTTATCAACAAAAGATGTGTCAAATATTAAAACTTATTCGATTGAGTAGTTTAAAGATTTACTAAACATATATGTGAGTTATTAAATAAAAAATTAAAACGAATATCGGACCTTTACTGATTCTTAAAAACTTAAGACTCTTCTAGATATATTTTTTTATTTTTCCTATTTATTGCATCAGAAATGAAAGATAATCAATTTGGAAATAATTGGTGTTTAGAGAGATTGGCTGACTTTCAGATGACTCTAAGCTTTTACCAAAGCAGATTAGCATCCTCAACGTATTAAATTTTTACATTATTAGTCACATCCCAAACAGATCTGATAAAATACATATTTTAAGATTAATATCCTTAGAAAGAATGGATGACTTAAACCCTATTTTCAGAGAGGTTTATTCGAAAATGCAGCGCGGTAATAATCTGTCTGTCTGTAGAGTATCGATCTGAATTCACATAGATTCTTTTCAATGTAGTCGAGAATTTTATGTATCTATGATAGTGACCCGGATGAGTGTGATAATTTATAGATATCATCCATTATCTTGAAAAAGCTCGAAAAATGAAAATAGATGATTTTGACAAGTGACTCGTAGTACCTTCATCAACATATGACAGAAGAAAAAGGTGCAATACTGTACTCATTTTTCCGTTGAATTTTTGATTTAAGGATGTCATAGTGGTTTTTAAAACTGTATTAGAGGCAGCCAACATTACAAACGACATATATTATATTTATAACTACATCAAGCAAAAATACAAAGTAGTTACTTTTTTCGTAGTTAAATACAAGTACATTTGTTAAAGAACAAGTAAAATACTTGTACTTGCTGCATTTATACTGGTCCTAGGTCTGTATTCTATCGATTTCGTTGAATGTACAACAACAATGGTCTGAAGCGCAAAGAAATTATTCATTAAGGAAGCAAAATTTTTGATCAGTAAAATAGATTAAATGATCAGCACCTAAATCAGCAGTAAATAATAAAAGAATGATGAGTTTTTTATATATACCTAGCAGTAAAAAATATAGATTTATATCAGTAGAAAATACAAAGTTGATCAATAAATAAATAAATACAGATTTTATTAGAGGAAAAACATAATTTTACTAGTAAAAAACATAATTTGGCATTGAAAAAATAAATTCAAATAAAAAGCACAGAGTAAATAATAAACTCAAAGAATGAAGAAAATGAAAACTGAATTATTGTATTAGCAAAACAGCATTGGTGTTCTTGTTCTGTTTCACTTTCTTCTTCTACCGATCAGCACTGCTTTTGCTGCTACTACTGGTTTGCAATATTTTAATATGGAAATCGTACAAGTATCTCATTATGAATCACTCACATATTGAGCAGCTTTGCCATACACCATACTTCCATTGTTTTTGCTCGTTCACATTAAGCTAAAGGTGAATGCAAAGAAAGAAGAAAAGGATATAATGTATATGTTAGCGTCCATTGTTAGGTTGAATGAAGAGTATGCAGTAAAACGTGATTGACATAGTTTCTAGATTGACGTCATGTAGGATACTTACTGATAAAATCTGATCAAACAATGGCAGATCATTTGATGCAATCATCAATTGATCAATCATGTTTGAATCCGTGAAGTTATGAGCAGTTTTATACATAAGAACTGCTTCAATAGAAAACTGTTCATAACCTCTCAGATTTTCATTTAGCTCGACCATTGATGATTATATTATCTGAAATACTGTTGCTTGATCAGAGTTCTTCAATAAGAGTCTGAATATCTGATGTCGATCTATATACTAATTCAAGTTATAACTCATATTCTCCATCGGATCCGGCATTGGACGTAACTCAGTTTTGATTCTACCATATATACATGTGTTGTATTTGTCATCTACGCGTTATTGTAAAAAGAAAAAGAAGAAAACTCATAAATAAATCATTGTATAATACATTTCAATTTCTATACTTACTCTTTGATTTGATTGGCTGTTAATCAATTTTATTTATTGGTTTTCAAATTTATTAACAAACCTAATTAAAGAAAAACTAACTGTTCAATTAATATACTGATCATTCATTCAATTTACTGATAACTCAATTATTTTACTGGTAAATCATTCAATCTACTGGTTTCGTAGTTATTTAGCTTACTGATCATTTGACAATTTTTTTTTGTACAGTTTTACTGTCTGACTGTTTAATTGATGTTTTTCTCAGCATTGAGAGACACTCCACCCATGCACTAACAAAATGAATCACATCTGCATGATTTGAATGTGCATTATTATGTATATTTAGTGATTGAAACAAAGAGAGAAAAACGTGAATAATCTGCATTTGTTATTGACAAAGCGTCTATGTACGTTGACGCAGTGACGCACGAGATAAATAGTATCAAAATGCAGAAAAGAGGAAAAAAGACATGTGCATATATATATGTGTGTATCTGTGTGATTTAGCTGTATAAAAAAAGAAGTCGAGCAGTATTTGACGATCGATCTGAAGTATTTTAGCAAACGCCAATAACCTTAATATGACTGCATCATCTTCTTCTCAACGTCTCAAAGGTATTCTTGCAATAACTGTACTTAAAGCAAACAATTTAATGAAAAGTGATTGGTTTGGTGAAAACGATTGTTATGTCGTCATCTCATTTGAACCACTTTCAACAGAAGCAAAAGTAAAGGTCGAGAACAGAAAACAACAAACAGAAATGTATCAAAAGACACAGATTCATGATGGCTCGAATCCAGTTTTCAACGAGAAACTTTTATTTCCCGTAGCAGACGAATTACAAACAATGTACGTTCAAGTATGGGATTCTGATATTGGTAAAGATGATCTTTTAGCTCATGGAACATTGAATTTGCTTGATGATGAACATGGTGGTCGATTCAATACGACTACAGACAAAGAATGGCTACACACGGTAACTCTATCAATGCTCAATGAAAAGGGTAACTTTGGTGGCACATTAGAAGTTGTACTTCATTTCATTCCTGAAACAGTCATTGTGTATATGGAGAAGAAATTCGATGCTACTCAAGCAGAACTCAAGAAAAAATTAACACAAAAAATAGTAGCAAAAATGACTGATGTTGCCACCGACAAAATTCAAGGATATGTTGGAAGCGGTATTTAAAATTTACAAAATAATGCAGACTTTTGATAACACTTCGATATTTTTTTTAATGCATAGACATTTTCATTTTTTTAAGAAGACAAATTCATTGTGTGTTTTTTTGCAAATCATATCAAAGAAAATATATCCTACTTCTTCCAGAAAGACGAAATATGTCAAATATCTTACTAAGAATGCAGGCGTGGGTGTTGGTGAACAGACAATCGACATCCACATCCTTTATGCTATAAGAAGAGACGACTACATAATAAACAATGTACAAATGAGAAAAGTCGAACGTAAATAAACAACGTTGAGGACCAATATGAGACCTAATTGAAAAACCATTGATCAATAATCGAAGTTCATTCGATAACACATGAGTATTTGTCAGATGCACACACACGCTAACATTAGTAATCAGCCAAATTAAAAAGATAATACTGCTTGATATACAGTTGTATAGTGTAATTTTCTCGTCAGTTTTGAAGTCTAATGTAGACAGTCGCCATATGATATGGCATGTCTTCGATGAAGCATTAAGGAGAGTTTTGCTAATACGTACTCTTAAGCAAAGCTAGGTAATTGCTGAGTACAAATGCTTATCTTTTCTTGAATAGATTAAACTTGTTGCCTCTATGAAAAATAGATTTGCAAGTAACTTTGAATTGTGATTGATGTAGTCAACAATGTTGTATAAAGCATTTACGGAAGTGTTGCTAATAACCAGGGAGTCTTTATGGAGAAGACGATTTTCACATTGATATTGCACTCTCATACAGGTATGACAGGAAGCTTATGCGGTATGAAAGATGTAACAATAGAGATATCAGCAATAACTGGCATGAAAACAATGCTTATAGTGCTTCTTCGCTCGAAAATAAGAAAATCTTTGATCGAGACAAACATTCAAATGATTTAGGCCAGCATCAATACTGTTGGTACCTACTGTTAAATCATCAATAGTACCTTGTTTCGAACCTCAAGAATAATCTGCTCGCTTTCATCCACGTACAAAGAAACAATGAAGTATCAGTCATGCCGACTCAACCACAAAAATATCAATTCTTGTTTGTTGTATGCCACGTCGTCGTCAACATCTATATCTCTTCTAATGGCTTTGAAATTTATCTTTCTGACGACATTTTCGTTATTAACTATACACTATAAAAATGCTGGTCTGCTCGAATGAAATCTCCGATGGTACGACACCATTAGTGCATAAGCTTACACGGCCAGCATACTGTTGATAGATGCTGATCACCAGATCACGATTGATAAGTAGGTTAAAAATGAAGGGTTTCATTGAAGAGGAAAACTTTGATACTTGACATATAGTATTTTCATCAATGTGAAACCTTAATAACAAAAGGCAGTTTCCCAAACAATACTCTCATGATGAGCATCTTATCATGTGATACAATTTTTACATTTGGCATGATTAGTAGTTAAGTAAATTCATTTTCAAATCTTCTATAAAGTAGATCTCTGTAAAGACAAAGATGAATGTTTTGGAATCTTTGCCACTGATCGAAATCGTCAAAATCAATCATTAACAATAAAACATCATTCATTTCGGTTTTATGTTTGAGCATAACTGATGTTTAGCAAGTAGCAGTCAATGTCCTCTGTTCATCATCGTATTCTGCTACGAGGAAACCACAAATAGAACAATACCTATAGATACAATATCTAGCAATGCTTTGGTGAATATTATGCATTATTCCTAACAGAACGTCCCACGTTCAGAGATACTTGGAAGAATTACAGCGAATTTAGTATCCACTTGATTATAGTTCGCTAAAGTTACCCCTATTACTATCTACTATTATATAGTAAACCAGAGATGCGTCTTATTCTGTTGTGAAGGGTTATTATGAAAAAATTCAATATGAATAACGTTCAGTGGTTTAGAAGTGATAAAGAAAGCAGATCGACTAGTACCTGTTTGTATAATATCGAACAACTTGTGTCTTTTAACTTTGTACAGATAAAATAAGAAATGACAGCATAAGTTTATAGTGTTCCACTAGTGTTCAATTTCATCAGCCTCATTTTTGCCAAATAAAATCACAGACTTCTTACCGCAATTCGCAATTTCTAGATATTTGAAAAGAATCAAGTACTATGTGTTGCTATATTGGTGTTCTTGTGGATGTAGAAAACAAAATCTGTGTCATTGCTGGTCCTACAGTAACATCGAAGTCACTTTTCTGATTTTAGCGATTATTTTGAATGTGGTTGCCATTGTTAGTATTGCTTGTAGCATTTTGTTTTCTACCATGCTAAAGATGACTTATTTATGAACTTCACATACTTGACTTGCTCGAAATGCAAGTAGTTGAATGGTAATTGGATCATTAATCAAACTCTAGAACAATGATCTTGTATTAGTAGTCTCAATTAAACTTCAAACTGTCCAAATAGCATTGAAAGTAATATCTAACAGCATAACTCCATTGTTATTCCTAGTCAATAATCGAGTTATTCAATATAAAGACCTTATGTTGAATAATTTTCTAGACGCCTGCGTTGAATCTATAGATTTAGATTTTTAGGAGAACTGCAATTCGACGGCTATTTCTACTTCGATTTTGTTGTGATACAGTGGTAAGAGTATAACTTTCTCAGAGATAAGTGCTTGAGATCTCGAATAAAATTTATTCTTTATAGAAAAGCATTTCACTATGTCTTCAATGTAAACTAATCATAGTTTTCTTTTCACGTCTGTATTGTTATCAATATGTCTCTTCTACATTTGTTTTTAGATTGTTCAATCTTTCTATTGACCAAAATGAGATATGTTTGTTTTTTTTCACGTCAACAAGTATTACATGAATACTGAATCAATTAGATGATGAGCTTATTCCAATATGGGATGTTGTTTAACACATGATCGGTTCTTAAGTACGTCATTCACGCTGATATAAAAAAAAGATAATATGAACAAGAAGTTCATTCAGATAAATTTTCGATCAAAATATCATCGTTTTTCTATAAAAAAAAACTCACGCTCAACAATGGCATGAACTGTGAATGACTGTTACTAATCTTCTTTACGACTATTTTATTGATCTGGCATCAGTATAGTTCTCATTGCAATACAACGAAATCACATTCTATACAAATCTATAGAACAACAGGAATATTCGCCAATATAACTGGTACTAGTCTAATGCTATGATTGTATCTGTAGGATAGAAGTTATACGAAAAATGAATTTGTAAAAGTACAACGACGAGTCTATTCATCAGCATCTGTTCCTTGAATTTTCACTTGCCATGATCGAAACCCATTTAAAAGTGATTATGATCATGAATAAATAGAAGTAAGATTTCATACCATAATATTGATTAGTACAATGCAAAAGTATCTGAAATGACATGGACATTGAGTATGGTGCGACGAATGAATGTTTTTCACCAGGATTCTGTTCAACCATCAACTCAATCTTCTTTGCACAGTTTGTAGATTGTATTCTATCGACAAATCATATCGAAATCGAATTTGACTCAGGATTAATACTCCGTTCAATCATTATCTTGACTTCAATTCTGGAGTCCACTATTTAAAAGTGTATTGAAACTGGCAAAAAAATAAATGAGTTTTACCAATGTTTCGTTCAGCTAACGAATCTATTCTGATTTACCTATATAATTTAGTTATGTTTTTCGAAGATAACATGAATAATGAATTGTTGTTACCAGTACCATAGCAATAATCAATGGTTATGTTAGCGTTAGACTACGCGATGCGTAGTAACCTTAGATTTACCAATAGCATGATTCATGAACGATTTTGACCAGTATTAAGTTCAACTATTTCGGTAGGTCTAAGCTAAAATGAAATGTTTTAGTAGTCAGTCAACTTTTGTATGGTACATGACTATATCTAATAGCGATAGTTATATTCGACTATGTTTGTTTAGATAAAAGTGAAATGTTAGATTCCAAGATATCGCTCGACATCTACATGATATACAAATTCTAAGCACGAAAATGTTGCCATTCAAGTATATTGAAGAAGACAAGAATTCATGAAATGTTCGACCGCAGAGGAAACAATAGAACATAGCAAATGATCTGTTCTCATAAAAGAAACGTTCAAGAATCAATGTCGAATCGATTCGAGATAATATCACGCACGACATTCTATAATATGACACTAGTAGATGAAGTCTTTAGAACAGCATTATATTCAATTTTATTGTCATCATCATTTCATTTATTGATGATCTCAAATCTTCATCGAAACTTACATGACTGTTGAATAATTCACAGAATCATTTCATTCAACTTAACTGTTGAATTCGATGCTTAAGTTTTCACCAACAAAAATCGACCATGCTCAGAAAATAAATAAACGATTTCAAGTATGACTATGTTTTATGGCTATGCTACTCATATTCGACTTAGAAGGTGAGTAAGCATTACTGTTTGATCATATCATCGATGAATAATACTAACCAGAATGATATCAAAATATCTTGTTTATGTTGAATAGTATGCTTCATTCATAAGACAATAGTGAAACTGACATCGTAAGCGATTGATTTTCAGAAAATATATATTCAAATTTGACATTAACTTTGCTTTCTTTGTTTTGTTCTGTAACGATAAGAGATTGCGTGAGCAAAGAATTGTATCAAGTAGAATTCTGTTCACCAATGTTTTTTGTATCAGTTGAATGGTTGCCACGTTCCCAATAGGATAATTGAAGATATCAAAATGGAATCATTTTCATAATCGTCTTATTCATAAACCTTCATTGCACTTATTTCATCGATTTTTGCGTATTTGGAATAGTATTGAACATGACACACTTAATGAATGATTGTCAGCAATGACGTATTCAAAATGAATGTTTGAAATTGATTGATTGCTGATGAGTTTATAACATAATGAAAAAAGACATCTTTTATGAATCAGACTGAGGTTCTCGAGTACCAAGTTTATGTATCATAATGTCATTCACCTTCCATTGTCAGATCTTACTCATTGAGTCAAATCAAGAATAGGTAGAAAATGATAAATGTCTACCAGAATAGTATTCTATAAATTTGTCGCCATCATTATATGTCTATTGCTATTCAAATAGTGTGAATAATGATGTTGACAAAGAACTTTTCTTACCATAAAAATTTCATTCAACTATTTCCATTATTGAAAAGAAAGAATTTTACGTTTGAAATTCGATCGACCACAGGACGTTCAATGAATGAGTCTAAGTAAGAGTATATTCAATTATGGTTGTCCATACCATTCAGAAGTGTCACATGTGGCATGAAATCAATGATTAGCATGGGCATTGAAAGAGCTTAAGAAGCAGAGTTTTATTCGCTGATTTTATTCATATGAGAACAAGCGCAGAGTATACCGGTATAACGAATCAGGGAATAATGAAAAATGAACTCGCTTCATAAGATTGATATATAACAATGTTATTTTCACTACTTGAAGATGTTTTATTCAAAATGAGGTTGATGATACTTATAACATATGAATAACTGTAAGAATTCGTCGATTCAATCTTATGTTTTACTCTAACACTGATACTTTTTATTGTAACATCGATAGATTATGAAATGGTTCATGAAAAGCTCGGATAATGGGTGTATTCACATATATTATCAATGCATAGAAAAATGAATTACATTGTGAATTGACTGAGTGATGTCTTTATAATGAAATTGATTGAAGAACAATTATGTTCAACAATTTTTCATGTTTCCATTTAAAATTATTATTTTCATATGAAAATCACCAATAACGTAAGAAACGAACAAGTATTACGATAGTTCCATCCAAAATTCATGCTGATTTCGATCAAAGATTATACGGTCAGAGTTTGTCCTGAAATTATTATATAGTAAAAGAAGGAATACTACGAAACTTAAATTCATATATATTATTTAGTTAATTTAATGTCATCGAACTTGAAATAAAATTGAGAAAAGTAGCATAGATGAACCATACACACAATAATTCCATGCACTTATATCAAATGTTTCTATCAGATTAAATTCTGTTTTATCCTATTTGAAGAATACATAATTCAAGAATTCTTCTAATCCCGAGCAAACCGTTCGATTATATGACTATTTTCAATGCAGATGTATTGATTAATGAGTCAAAAACAGAAATCGCATATTCATGGAATATTTTGGCAACATATATATTCAGTTATAATATTGCATTCGATCTTTATATATGTGTATCGTAGGACAGAAGATCACGTCGTAAAAATATGACTTTTATTAGCGTATATTTCAAAAATGGCTTGTAACTATAACAAGTACCGATTCAAAAAGTAAACAATCAGAAAAATCGTGTAACACGAACAGTCTCTATTAGTTTTTGATTTTACTATGGCGTCAGCTTTCTGGATTCTAGACAGTTGTCCAAAGAGCTTTGAAATATATAGTATTCATGAATAATTCGTACATTTTGATTTTGATGTTGTTGTTGATTGAGCATTGTATTCAAACCCTTGAGATGTTTCTAAAGAAGCAATGAATCAGATTAGTAAACCTATTCTATGATAACTCTTCGTTTGTGTTCAATTGTTCAGATCAAGATTAATTTAAAAACAATCGTAATGTCTAAGCAATGCACACACATACCACTTTTGAATTCCAAGTTCTTTCGCTTCTTGATATCGGCAGATTTATACTTGAGATAGGCGAGATGATTCCAATCAATATGTTCACTCTGTTCTATATGTAATTCTATGAATGAGTTTTTTTGTAATTCTTCGAGTTCTTGCTGAAGTCGATCAATATGATTCTTCAGACGTACGAGGTCATCTTCCACAAAATCATCTTCTTCTTTTCGTTTTCGAAGTTCATCTACTACTACCTGAACTTTTACCTTGGATTCTTCACGCTGTTGATTGAGCATTTGTGTAACTTCTTGACGAATATTATCTGCCGTTTGATTAACTTTCTGAATTGTTAGATTTTGCCATTGATCGATTTGAGTAAGAAGTGAACTTTGTAGACTACTGTAATGATTATTTTCATTGAATTGCTTCAGTAAACGATTTTGAGTATCAATAATATGTTCGAGATTCACTTGTAATTCTTTTCGATGTGCAATAAAATGCTTCGTACAAAAGTAGTCTTTGCATCCTGCACACGTGCATGTTCCCACACTTGTAGAACATTTTGAACAACGATTCGAAGTTGTCATTTCTGTAAATAATTACAATTCAAATGATATATACATATGCCATAAAGAATTTTTACAAGGATATCTTTAAGTTCACGTCATACTATGTTCAATTCAAAATGAACATCACTAATGACACGTTCCGATTTCTCATGTACGAAAAGGAATTGAATTTCATTTTTAAAAACTTTTTCTTACCTTCGTCAAGAAGAAAAAAAATGGAGTACAAATATTTTATTGTCCGCGTTTGTCAAACAAATATAAAAAGTAAAAAGCACAATTCTTTTCATTCAAAAAGCTCGCTTAAATCGAAGTGTTTACATGTATGTGAACGATGAAATACAGAAACAAAACATTTACTGTTCTGTAGACGCAGTAAACGTTTGCACATGTTACTCCTAAGCAGAATTTCATAATCATTTTGAAATTAAAAAAAAACCTCCACATGAGCGATGCGAATATTTGATCTCGAGTCGACAATATCATAGATTATGTAACATAGAGTTGATTTTAATATTCGACTATGTTCTCTTCATTTATTCACTGCTGATAGCCTAGAATTAGGCATTACTTTCTCAAAATAAAAATAATAAATAACAAAATGTTAGAGAATATAGCGAAGTTTACTTCATTAGATCAACAGGTAACTTAAGTTCATTATTTCTTAGAAATTATAATTCCATTTAATTCTTGAAATTAGATTCTGTCAAATATTTAAGAAATATTCCTGACGTTTCACTAATAATCGCGTATATTATGAGATGATTTAAGTCCTCATTGATTCAATAAAATGACTAATGACAATACTTCACCTCATGTATGAAAATCATCAGGTGGCATAATCTTTAATGGCAGAAAATAAGACAAGAGATTCTAAAAAAGATTCATATGGATCTGAAATAATAACGTTGTGATAAGGCATCAAGGGGGAAAAAGCGAGACTTCAGTTTTTTGAAGTACGAGTGAAGTACGCACTCTTGAAGTCTCGCTTTTCTCCCTTGTAAGGCATTCATGGACGAAATGAAAAAGATCTACAATTAATGTCAGGAAAAATAAAAGGAAATAATACATACATGAAATTTCAATTATTTAATTTTCCATGAAGAAGGTAGTCCATAATGATTATGTTTGCTTTTGTTTTTTATCCCAAAAAAGTCTTGTTTGTTCTAATTTCTTTATGCTATCTAGTTGTTCATTATTTATTTCCATCAATGAGTTGCTCAATATTTGAAGGTATGGGTTTGAATGTTAATGTTTCTGTGTGTCTGAATGTCCTATGGCTTGATTCTGTCTTTCACTCAAATTTTATTCGATCAAACCTCAATAAAAATATGATATTCGTGATCAGCACGACAAGTTCTGCTAGATCAATTATAAAACTTTCAAAGTATAGATGTAGAATTGTTTTCAATCCTTACGAAATACCTCAAGCACAAAAGATTTTAAAATGTTGATCCAACAGGAAAATCTCAGAAGGGTATCTCATAATTATGTCGAACTTGTTTTCAAATAATAGTTTGTAAGTAGCATTTTATTTGTACATGTAACATAATGTGTAAAACCATGTTTATATATCCATCCATCAGATGTTTGATGCCGATCAGACTATTTACGTATACGATAAAAGCCAATACCATTACATTTCAATTGATAATCATATGCAACTGAATCGTTATCTTTATTTACAGTTGTACGACAGATTGCTTTATTAAAATCATTTTTATAAAAATTTGCCATTGATAAGTTCTTATCATCATACATATAATTCCCTAGACTCGGTAAAATCCAGTTTAATGATGGAATTTGTCGTTTGATTTTCGAAACAAATAGAAATAAATCGAATGCTCGTGAAGTCGAAGCAGTATTTCGTGGTAAATTACAACTATTAGATGAATCATTACTCCAAAATAAGTCAAATAAATCATCTAATTCACATTGATTCGTCGTCAATAGTAATACTGCACTTTTTTGTAAAAATAATGTATATTTTTGTACATAATATGTGTCTGTGAGATATTGTAATAAATAACCTAGATGACGAGCAAATATTTCATTTGAATAAGTTGATGGTTCTATGGTTGAATCAGCTGTATTTTGTGCAATATCAATCAACGTTGAATTCCATGTAGCATTATATAATAGTGCTAAACCTGAGAGAATAACACCTTGATTAAATATCCATATGATTTGTTTATTATTTACACATTTATTATCATTTAAGAAGTTCGTTGAACTATATCAGAAGAATATAATAGGTAATCAAAAATGCTTATCAAATGTTTTAAAAGAATAATAACTTGGTTTATAAACGAAAATTTATCTTACAAAAAAAGTCGAGTTTTTTTGCAAAACTGCGAAAGTTAGTTTTTTAAGAAAGACAAATCGTGTAGTATTTACAAAAACAGCTATACAGATAACAGATAATTAGAGCAGAAAACGTTGTGAAAAAATCTTGGGACGAGTACCAAATGCTGAATTCAACAGCAGTTTCCTAGTTTCAGTTCAAATTCTCAGTCTGATTTTAGTGCTGTTTATCCTCCCCAATCTCATTTTTAATAATATTCACAGTGAAATAAATAACTTAAAATTAAATTAAACGATTATTTCAATAGATTCAATCAAATAGAAAGCTGTACAACTCGATGTAACTCTCGAGTGAGTAGAGTAGGTAACTTCATTGTTACGATAAGAAATACAAATCACTCATCAACCGTTAAATGAAAATGTGGGTATGGGTGCGAACCCACACCCACACCAACATATATAGTTTTTGTTTATTCTGTTCCAATTTCGAGCTCTTCGAATTCCGAGCACGCGGCAATTGTATCCTATCGGGCATTCATTTTGGAATTTTCGAACACATTTCAATCTGTCGAGGAAAATAAACATATCGGAAAGATTCTTTCGAATGTTCTCGTTCAGTAAACCTATCACAATAACAGTTTCAATTACAAGATCTCATCTTAATAAAATGGTAATTGTTCAAAATTCAATTTTAAATATTGTTTATTTTTTATTCAATGGTCTTAAATGATTTTTTTGTTTTTGTTTAACATGTACTTCTAATTTCATAAAATGAATTTTCAACTTTTTAATTCTTGAAAAATTTCTAAACATTAATTTCATGCTCAACCATAAAAACCAGTTAATTAATCACTTGCCATATTTATCAAATAAACTCTGTTCAAAGCATCTTAGATTAGAAAAAAAAGTTATTCTATTAATTAGAGATATGATAATGTTGAGGAGAAGACAATCTCCCCCTTTCCATATTTCAGAGTCCTTTTTAGTTGAACAACGGTTGTGTATACTTTTGATTTTTGTATATAAATGTTCTTGTACCACAATTAATTTATGTTCATTCGATATTCCATTCCATACTATAATGCTAATGAGTGGGTGTGATCAAGTTAAAGAAAAAAGCTTATGACACGCAGAGTAACAATGATGTCTAGTGAAGTTTATAGACTACAGTTAATTAAAAAAGAAAAGAAAAGTACTCGTTTAGCGTATTCTATAAATTGCAGGTAGTTAAATGTAACACTGAATGTATAAGTTTCCTTAAAATTGTTATGATTAAATTTTGAAGAAATTAAAAGAAAGTATTGAACTTGGATTAAAAAGTTATGGTATCTCTGTTTTATATTCTCAAAATGAGAAGATACAGCTCTTTAGCTTTGCACTCTCCATCCAATATGACGAACCAGAGCTCTATACAGAATGAAATGGGACGGAAAAAAATCGTCCTATGGGATTAGTTATCATGAACTGTTTTATTTCAGATGGAACAATGTTCAAAAAATTTTTCTCATGTTGAATATGAGTGTCGTTAAAAATCAGAAAGCATTTCTAAACACATCTATTCTTTCCATTAATAATACCAAATTTTACATCATTTCTCTTTTGCATTTCATAATTTTATCATAACCAAACTCAAATTTCGGCGAGAAAGACATCTATTTCGAAACAGTTGAGTTATTCTTAATAAAAGAAGATTGTTATAAAAGTTGTTTGTCGGTTAGGATCTCATGTGACGTAATATTTCTAGTGTAATAATGCGTCGATATAACCTGAGAAAATATTCTCTCCGCGCTATCGTCATCACTTCATGACCAACAAGCATTGCTCGGATGAATTTTGATTCAAGTACTTATGTGCTGCGGCATGTTCATTCAAACATACAATCTGTTTGCTTCTTATTAATCTTTTGAATATTCCTTGAAGACTGTATGTAATCAGCCAACTACTACTCGAAGAATCAGTGAATTTG
>CAJNSZ010000202.1:15492-53111 GCA_905329745.1 Rotaria sp. Silwood2
AATTGGAATTTTTCAATAGTGATTAGCTGTTAATTAGACTATTTTTCACATGAAACTATGCTAGATATCTAATCATCATCAGAGAATTGAAATAGAGCCATAGAAAAGTGTTACACAAGACTAGTAACAAATATTTATTTCAATTACACCAGTGCACTAGAGATACATTTGTAGTTTTCTCAACGGATTCATCCTTTTCATGATTAAAATTTTGTCAGTATAATGAGTAATACGATATACATCTGTACTATAAATTTCAGATCAAATGAAAAACAGCAATAATGTTTGGAATCAGTCAAGAAAAGAATGTTCTTCATTTTTGAACATGAGAATACGAACATTGATTGTTTTTGTCGTTATTGAAGGTAAGAAAGTAATACTTAAATACAAAACAAAAGTAGTAACTTAGCTTGTTCTACCATGATGAAACCAATGTACATGGAAAACAGGTCTTAAAATTAGACCGAAAATTTTTAAAACCAACTACTCGGTAGATTGTCCAAAAACTTTTTTGTATGATAGAATATCTTAGAAAATGAGCTAATAGTGAAGCTGTTATTATGATCGTAAAGGATAGTTCTTGTAGAAGAACTTAGCTGATAATGACCCACAGAAACTCTTTCCTCCCCCACACCCTGAGAATACCATCAGTACAGTCACCTGCTCATAAAAAATGTAGCCTTGTAAATAGCATATTTTAGCTGTAAAGTGGCAAAAATATTTGATGAATTAGTCGATGTGTTCAAAATATAGAAGAAAAGTTTGCTTTTTTCTTATTCAATGTAATGCTAGATACTCTATAGAAAGTTACAAAATGAAAATACCAAACTTATAGTTATTCGAGTGTTTCTCGTGCCCAGAATATAAGGGTAATAATTCGATTAAAATCAATTGAATAATGAGTAAAATCGAATAAAAACCTTTTGTTTTAAAAAGATTTTTTTATCATTCTGTAACCGAATGTAATAAAAAATAATCCTACAAAATCACAATTTCATTGATTATTCTGATTAGCTTCCATCAAAATTGATTAAAAACTTTTTCATTTATGATGAAGACAATTCGATTAAAATTCATGCATTTTTTGTGCAGTTTCTAACCGAGTCCAGTCGAACTTAATCAAAATAATCAACGAAATGTTGAGTTTCTTGGTTATTTCTGATTATAATCGGTTACAAAATGATTAAAAGTAGATAAGAAGCATATGATTTTAATCGATTTTAATCTAATTGTCACCCTAATCTTTTTACATGAATTACAAGTTTCGATTTTCATGATATTTTTTAGATTAATATACTCTCTTTCTATATGATTGACTAAATTATTAGAACAATTAAAATATGACTCTTACTCAAATAGGACGCTTTGGTTTATTGATTACGATACTTCTCTTATTTGTTTATGTTATTGTATTAAGCATAACTATCAAAAATAATAAAGAATATGTTTTGTCATGGACACATTTACTTAGATTTAATTCATATGAAAATAATCATACAGTTAATAATTTAATGATATCTTCTATGAATAGTGTAAATCTACCAAAAATACTTATTGTATTAGGTACACGTCCTGAAGGAATTAAATGTGCTCCTTTAATTGCTGAATTAAAATCAGATCGTTATCGTTCAAGATTTGAAGTTATTGTACTTAGTACTGGTCAACATCGACAAATATTACAACAAACATTAATTGCATTTCAACAAAAAATTGATATTAATTTAGATTTAATGATGTATAATCAAACATTAACAGAATTATTTAGTCGAGTATTTTCTAAAGTAAATGAACAAATAAATATTATTCATCCTAATCTATTAATAGTACAAGGTGATACAACAACAGCACTTGCTTCTTCTTTAGCTGCTGCATATAATCATATTCCTGTTGCACATGTTGAAGCAGGTCTTCGATCATTTAATTTATCAAATCCTTATCCAGAAGAACTTAATCGAAAAATAATTGATTCTTTTGCAAAATTGATGTTTGCTCCAACAACATTTGCTAAAGAAGTACTTGTTCAAGAAGGTGTTTGTGAAACAGATATTTTTATAACTGGAAATACTGGTGTTGATGCATTTTATGAATATCATAAACGAATAAATACAACAAAAGATGTATCTATATTGAGAATTATTAATAATTTTAAGAATAATTCTATAAATGAAAATAATTCTATTGTTATTCTTGTTACTATGCATCGACGAGAAAATTTTGAATATTTATTTGATATGTGTCGTGCTATTGCAACTATAGCAAAAGAACATGAAAAAAATCTTCTTATTATTTTACCTGTTCATCCAAATCCAAATGTAAAAAGTATAATATTAAAAAGTTTAGATGGATTAAAAAATGTAAAAGTTGTTGATCCAATATCTTATGATATATTTGGACATGTTTTATTTCAATCAGATATTATTATGACTGATTCAGGTGGAATTCAAGAAGAAGCAGTTAGTATTGGTAAAACTGTTATATTAATGAGAATGACTACTGAAAGACCTGAAGGAATATATCTTGGTACAATTAAACAAATTGGTATTCTTTATGATGAAATTGTACAAGCAGTTAATCTAGAATTGATTAATTTTAAATCAAAAAATCGAACATTAAAAACAAATATTTTTGGTGATGGAACAGCATCAAAGAAAATTGCATCTATTATAGATAATTATTTTTATGATCAACATAAATTAAATTTAAAATGTACAACAAAATTTCGTCAAGATTCTATTGCACAAGTTGTATATTCTTATTTAAATCTATCTCATACAAATATTCAATCACATAATATTAGACGAAATATAATAAATAATCTTACAAAAGTACGAGATGCTCTTACTCTCAATGAATTGTTCAATATTCCTAGTCAATATAATATATCAAAACAAAATGAAGAGAAATTTGCAGTTACTGCTATTATTGGAATGTATAAACGTGAAGGTTTAGTTCGAAGATGGATTGAAGCACTTCTTTTACAAACACATCCACCTAAACAAATATGGATTATTTACTTTGCTTCACCTATTGCACATAAACTTAAGCTTGAAATTGAAGAAATACGATCATTGTTTAATAATGGATCAAATTATTGTAATGATTTGTGTACAGAGAAAAAATGTAAAATGGACAATACTGTGAATAATAATATTCGATCTAGTTGTTTTGATAATTGTCTTATCTTTTGTATGAAATTACCTTCAATTCTATTCGTAGGAATGGGAGAAATGCAATTGAAATATTTTGGAAGATTTCAACTTGCTCTTCAATGTCAAACAAAATACGTTGTCGTTTTCGATGATGATTGTATACCACAAACACGATATTTTGAAACAGCATTGCATACAATTAATACAGAACAATATCGAGGTATTTTAGGAACTAAAGGTACTGCTGCTTCACCCAATATTTTCTATGGTCCTGTATCAAGAAGTAATAAAATAATTGAAGCAGATGTAGTTGGTGGAAGTTGGTTTATGGAAAATGAATGGGTAAAACTTATGTTTCATGATAAAATGCATTCATGGAATACTGGTGAAGATTTTCATTTATGTGCAAATGCACGTAAATATGCCAATATAAGAAGTTTTGTTATGCCAGTTGATAGAAATGATATTTCTACTCATTCTTTTCCAAAAGATTATCTAGCGATCAGTGATAGAGGTGATACTACTGGACGAGTGGCTGGAACTGCAACAAGTAGAACATATATTAAAGATCAATTATGGTTACGTGGTGATCGTTTAATGCATAGCTACCAAAAATCAAAACCATCATTACTAATATATGCAGAAACACATAATGATGCAATGATTTTAATAGGATATACACGACAAAAAATGACTCAAATTGGTGGTTCAATTCATTTTGTCACTTCAAATGTCATGAAAACTGATTTGGAAACTATTGAAATAAAAAAAGTGGTTGAATCTTTTCATGATTTTATGATTGGTCGTGATTATAATACAAATCCAACACCAATCACTGCTGCTGCCGAAGTACTTTATGCATTTGATATGGTTATGCAAGGTACACAAAGTACAGCTGTGATTGTCATAGGTTCTTCATCAACAGTAACTATGTTTGCATTGGTTTCGGCAGCATTCTTAAGAAATATTCCTATTCTAAATATTTATATAGAGAATAGTATTATCGATCAAAGAATAGCAAAAGTTATCTTGACAATGTCTTCAATCACTATTTGGACTTTCTCAAATCGAACGTTTGGTAGCTCAGAAAGCCAGCAATTAAATGATCTTTTAGTTCATCTTTATAAATAAAAATTAAAAGTTCACTATAAGTATCGAAAAAGTCAAGTAAAACACGAGATATGTGAGTGCGAGCGTGCAGGGGTTGATGTGGACATGGAGTGGGATGTGGGTTGACGTGCACGTTGAGTGTCGATGTGGGGTGTGGTTAGGTATGACTGTGGATGCGTGAGCGTGTAGTTCCTCTTGACTCACTTATACAGGCCCCAATACCCATATCTACACACACGTGTTATCTGTCATTTTCCCAAGTCAAGGTAGAATTCTTTTTTTGTTATAAATAAAACTAATGCACTTAAAGTGTCGCATGCTGCCAATTAAATCAAATAACCTATACTAATAGCACGTTGAATACTTCACTAGAAAATAAAAAATTCAATCTATCGCCACAAGTGATTTATCGAGATCGAGAACACATACATAAACAATGATGCACGATTTTTTTATTGCTTTTTCTAAACAAATTTGATTTGTAAATCTTCGTCCAATTATGGAAATTTATCAGCAACAGTATTGTTTTGGGGCGCCAAATCTTGTTTTACACTATCGATAGGTCCCAAACACACCTTCAATAATATAATACCGACTTTATTTGATATAAAACCTCATTGTTCAAATAAGTTAACTGTTATGTCAGATAAAAATGCATGATTCAAAAGAACTGAGAGAGAAACAGTATATTTTCAGTTTAGAGTTGACACTTGAAAAAGGCGTTTGTTTGCGTCAAAATTTATAGCATATGTTGGATCTTGGTTGAGTTCCGTATTTGACTGATATGGTCGAGTCACTCGGTTTTTTGTCATTTCATCTAGTGTAGAGCCAAAATCTATATAACGATTGAAAGGATTCTCGAGCCAAGCATGATGAATAAGAACTCTCGACAATGGACCGACTGAAAATGAAAATAGCCGATTTCTGTATCGTTTTGCTGTCGTTACAATTTTTTCGATTGCTTGTTCTCTGAACTCATTGTTTTCCCACATCAACGGCCCATTATGCGGATACAATAATATTTCACAAGCCCATTCATTGAGTTCAGCTAATTTTGCCGCACTAGTTTCATTGTTAATTATCAAAATAATCTTTTTTCGATGATCTCGAATCAGCGATCGATGAAGTAATTTTGTAGCAGGATAGTTGGTATTGACGAATAAATTTGTATATGTTAAATATTTTGGATGTTGGTAAATCATTGTGAGAAATTTATGGAAAGAAGAAATGCCCTTGGCATCGTAAATTCCATAGTAAAATGGGCTAAATGCATTATATTGATACTTAGGATAATGCAATGCTTTTATCAAGTCTTGTCCTAATCGTGATTGACCGCCATGCCATGACCATGGATCAATTGATTGAACAGAAATTCCAAACATAAGCATCATTTCTCCATCTCCTAATCGAATAAATGCTAGTCCGGTATTGTTTTTCATCGCAAAGGGATACGATGGATTGATTAAAGCTGCCATGGTATAAAAATGGCTTCGAAATGTTCCTATTGTCCATGAACATTTTGATAAGTCGATTTGGTTCTCGATGCACCAATTCAAAATAGCATCAGCACATGTCATATTGAAGTCTTTCACACTTAAATTTGTTTTTTGATTTACGTATTTTCCATTGTAAAAATGCATCGAATTAGGACATTGATAGTGGGATAAAATTATAAAATAGAACCCAATTACGATCGCTACCAACATTTTCCAATGGTAATGAATCGTTTGCACTTTTCTGCAAATATATGATGCTTTTGTTTCAATCATATTAAGTTGATTTGAATCTAGATTCATTTTAATGGACTCTTGTTATTGATTTTGATATGAGTCTTATCGAAGAGAAATTGTCAAATAATGGCTAAATCTAAAATAAACATGGTACGGTTTTGGTTTCAAATGGAGGCAGCTGAAAACTTAGAGTGATTCTTTTTATAGAAATTTCTGGGTTTTCTGGGACTTTCAAGCAGAATCAACATTAGTAAAATAGTTTTCCCATTCACGCCATCATTCGACTCAACGAGGTAATCAATTGAAAAGTCATCAAATCTCCCATTCACAAGACCTCCAAATCAAGTCGTTTTCTTTAATAACTCTTTGATAAAAGAATTAAATACTATTTTGATGAATTCCCCCCCCCCCCCCCCCCCCCCCCCCCCCCCCCCCCGGGGCGCCTCCCGCAACAGTCTGATCCCCTCCCCTATGCTCGGAGCGGGGGGGGGAAGAGAGTCATCCCGATGTTGTCTTTTTTTTTTTTGTTNGAGCTCGTCGAACTCTATAAAATTGTATATATTAAAAATTTTTTAAGCCATTTTTCTGAGATGAAAACTTCAAAACACTGCTTGGAAAATCTAAAAAAATGTTAAAAAACTCAGCTTTTTTTAACATAGGAGAAAAGCACTAGATTTTTCCATAAAATTAACTTTTTTCATTATTTTTACTATCACATAAACTTCAAAACATATTCATTAGACGCAGTTTTTCACGGTGCATTTGATGAGTATGTTTTGAAGTTTATGTGATAGTAAAAATAATGAAAAAAGTTAATTTTATGGAAAAATCTAGTGCTTTTCTCCTATGTTAAAAAAAGATGAGTTTTTTAACATTTTTTTAGATTTTCCAAGCAGTGTTTTGAAGTTTTCATCTCAGAAAAATGGCTTAAAAAATTTTTAATATATACAATTTTATAGAGTTCGACGAGCTCTATCGAACTATGTAAAAACATCGAAGAAAAAAATTTTACTCCAATTTTGAATTAAGAACGCTTTAACTTTCTATGCCAAAAATAGTATAAAATTTCTGAAAATCTCATAAGTTCGATATTAAAAAGTTTCGATAACTCTTATCATTTAGTACCAATAAATTTCGTTTTCGATGAGCTTTTATTTGGTATAAAATTCATTCTTTACCCTATTTGAAATTATGGTGGTATCCTCCTGGCAAAATATTATTTCCAACCTAGTAGCTGCAGGGTCGATATGAGTGTGCTTGTCGGTTTTTGGATTATCTCATATGAATATTCACATCAACAATCACATCAAAATATTAAAGGCTGCTGATTTAACGAATTTGAGTCATGAAGAAATAACATTTGGACGATTGTGTTCAATTCAGTAGAGCGTGGAAACATACATCAATACCTAAAGACTCTCTCTTTTAAGATTGAGAATAGGGTTTCAAGCTGCATAAGCAGCAAATTCAAACATTCCTTCCTGATCAGCTCTTTGCTAGAACTATCTCTACAAGATTTGATTTTTATTGGTTCTGGAGAAAACCGAGAAATTTTTCTTCAGCAAGAAAGAAACATGGTTTCAATTTTTGACTAGTATGAACACCAACAAAGTGGCCACCAATTTGTTTTCTGTAGAATAGTCCTTAGAAAACTGAGAGTAAAACAAGACAACATTGTAAATGTACAAAGAGACTTAAGAGGAATGGCATTATATCCAAAATCAAGTGATTTCGTGAGCTGATATTGCAGACCCAAACTTAAACTCAAACTTAATATTCAAAGCGTAAGCCATTGAAGCGAATCCGAACTGCTTAGAAGTTTTGGTTTCAGTTTGGGTTTTGTTCATGCCTAGGTTTACTTACACTTGCACTAATTGGATTGGCCCAAATAGTAGACTATCGAATGGCAAGCTACTGCACCGCAATCCATCACTACGATTATGATGGCGATTTTGCTGAACGACATCTGGTAGTCAATTACTGAAGCTGATAGGGAACACACATAATCATTTGTTGCTGTAGAAATGAATTCAACATCAATAGATAACGAGTCATGAAAGCTACTTCATGAATGCCTCATTGCTCTCGACAAACGATAGAAGCACCGTAACATTTCTGAAACTGCTGCAAAGTGGCCTGCACTGATCTATCCGCGCAAAAACTCATTCAAAGTTCTCATGGACTCGTTTGCCGAACCATAAGTCGCACACCAATCGGTGCAAAATGATGTTCGCTTTCGAATTATCACCGCATTATCTACTGACAAATGACTTAAAATGTGGAAAAATGACAAAAACTGCCAAATTTCCCTTCGAACAAGTCAGTCGGCCACTAAACCAAGTTTTAGCTCCTATACATTCATTTTTCGAGGAAAACGACGTGCTCATTTGATACCCTGCGTCATCCTGTATCGATTGATTTGCATAATTTTGCCCCGACAAACGAATGCATGAAAAGTGTAAGGTGACTTAGGGCTGGGCTCATATACTCAAGGGAATTTTCGCCTGTTGTAGCCATTTATCGGCATCATAGATCGTTTGCGGAGAGAGAATTATGTGTGCATTTGATAGCGGAGTTCGTTCTTCATGGATTGATGTGCGATGCTCCTGCCGGCAAATTGATTGATAGCAGTTGTAAACAATTGTATGTACAAGTTGGCATAACGATTTGAGATTTAGCATAAGTGTAGTTTGCTCTTGGCATGTCAGACTTGTTGGTTGAAGAGAAGCATTTAGTTTTCGGATAGAGAATCAAATGCTGCATGGAATGATGTATTATACATGCCTGAGCAATGCTAATGAAAGATCGATCTAGAAATATTTGCGAAAGTTGCGGTAACGGAAAATATTTTATTGGTAGTGTTATGTTAGATTTTTGGCATTTACAATAAAGTTTTGGGTTATGATCATGATTCAGTTCGAGAGATTTTGTGGTTAGATTTTTGTTCGCTGATTGATCCTCGTGATAACTTCACATCGATAAGTAGATTACTTGTTGGCCAGAAGCCGCATCCATGCGAACATTGTTGACAGTGTAAATTATCTCTAAGCGTCTTACAGCGACTTATATCTCAGTAAGTTACTGAAAGCAACTTTCATTAAATAAGCCGTTTAATAGAGCTTAGGAAATGGTTTGACAAGAGCAGCAAAAAGCTTATCATCAATATCACTTAAAAGTGCGGTGTCTCTTATTGTATTTAAAGCGCTTCGCAGGATTTCTAATAAAAAGCACTACCCAACCAGACAAAACTCTTGCGAAAACAAGTTAACATGCATCAAAGTTTTCTAGATTTACGTGTTTTTACCAGCTTTCAGCGCAAACTTTACGAGTTTTATAGCATTCAGCGGTGAAACTCACATTAACGGACAAAGATTAGTTAAGAAAGCATATTTCTATGCGCATTTTTCTGAAAGAGTTTTATTGTGTTGAACAAAAACTCTTCACTTCTCGTTTTCTCAAGCAATTCAACGCGTTTAATTGAATTCGTCTCTTGAGATGAGCTTAAGAATATTGCATATTAGCATTTAGTATTGGTGAAAAAGAAAAACTAGTCTAACAATAATACAACGAAAAAGTAATTACTCGTATGAAACACTTCGTAAATCAAAAATTTGTACTGACTGAATAGGAGCGACTGAAGCGTAACTATAGATTTTTTTCTCTGTTAAATGGGGGCTTTTATTTATCATGAAATGAATCCGCATATTCCTCATTTTCATTAAAAAAATTGTATGAAACAATGTTCCAATGATAAATGTCCGGAAAAAACGCTATTATTGCGTTTAAACGCATTAGTTTTTATTGCAACATGTTCAAATGCATCGGTTTTTATTTGCAACGTGTTTAATCGCATCGTTTTTTATCTGCAATGCATTTTTTTCAGTTTAAAAGTGACATAAAAATTCTGTTGAAGCACATTTATGAGAGACACGTCTATTATATGCAATAAACGCCCTTTGAATTGCTGTTCGAACGCGTTTTTACACGCTTGAACACATTTATGTTTCATGCATTGAAACCCGATTTTTAACGTTCTTTTACTGAAAAAATACTTTTTTTAACAAACGTGGCAAAATTAATTCTTTTCAAAAAAATAAGTTTTCTTAATGAAAAACGAGTTTTTCTTGCCGACAAATTAAAATATTCACAGTCTTATTAATGAGTTCAAAATACCATTCTATGAGGTGAAGTCTGCTACTGTTTAGACAAACATTTTGAAGTATCAGACTGAAAAACATACCGTTCAAAAAGACCTGTTATAGAGATGAATGTTATGAGTGCCATGTATTTATATATATTTTAACATTAAGAAAGAAAGAAATAGTTGCGCAAGAAAAAGAGCAAATGCAGATAAATTAGACCAAGCTTAATCTAACTGGAAAACATCCTTTTCTAAGCTTGAATAGCCATAGATAAATTTATGTTGAGATAACAACTCAGTTAAATTTTTTCTCTGCAACTATTCGACACACGGTGTCTTCTTTTTCGTTTTAACAAAATTTCTTATGATCCATAGTTAGAGTGTTATTTTTATGAAACACTTAGTTTATTCAAATAGGTTAGATTCGAAAAGAATAAAACAGTTCGAGATTTTTTATTTTCTTGACAGCATTCGATTCAATTTTTTCAATTATTGTTTTTTTTGTATAGTTGTTGAGAAGTGTTGGCTGCTCTGTTCTCTATAACGGCTCGGATATAATTTATCTGCTGAAAAGAAAAGGCTTTATTAATAGTTAAAAAAATGTAATAAAAACTGGTGGCTTTTCTGATCTACTAGACCCTTGCTTGATAGACTCTGAAACCATGGTCGAACGATTTCATGTGAGAAAATAAAAGAAAAGAATAATTATACAGTTTATAACACTTTTCAATATTTGATGCCATTGATAACATCACCTATTTGGTTTTACACAAAAAATACGTCATTATCTAAGTTTCTCATGATGTTAAAAAGTCTGGTCCAACTCGATGCGACCGGAAACATAAACATTTTGCGATAATCTAATCATGACAGTCTCTATTTCTCATAGAATATTGGCTTGTAGTCCAAGAAATATGGCATCGGTAACGTATCTGCAGAAGTCTTGAAAAATGAAATCCAAATCTGGAGTGTAGTTCTGGAGCTTATTTTTTTCGACTCAAACACTCCCCTGTCTTATTTGTTGTTGATACTGATCAGTTCATTTATCTAATATTTGTGACTGTTTAATTCTACAGTCTACGAAGATGCATCCTTAATACGAAGAGTAGCAGTTCTATTTCTATTTTCTTTTAACACTTCATTCATTGCGAAGCGACCATTGAGGTATATCGGATTTAAGTTCTGGCCACGAAAGTGTCCTCTTCAACTCCATTAAATGTTAGCAATAAGTCTAACATAATTACTATCAAAGAGCTATAAATATGTACGAACACATCTCGCCAACACCTATCTTATGATGCTAGTTTCCTTATACAAGAAGAGAAGCGGTGACTTGAGGGTGTGGGTGTGTTCGTTTTCTCATCGTGCATCTCTTCACCAACACCCACTCCCACACCCACATCCACCCCGATTCGATCCAATTCTTTTTGAAGGTGATATTGCCAATGAATCAGAATGATCTTTTGATGTTTCAAGTCGTCTTTCTTTTAAAAGTACGAAGATAATGCACGATCAATTCCATGATATTTTAGTAGATTCCAATATCTACCACCCCATTTCGTTAGCGACAGTTTCAAGATAATACTTGTTTTATTGAGTGCGTTACAAGAAATGATGGTAGGAGAGTATAAACAGATCATTATCCTCAGCTTTCTGAATCTTTTCAGATTTTATATAAAAACTTTCAAACTTTCAGATTTAGAAAAAAAGATTTTTCTCGTGTATCCAGGGTATGATGGATAAAAATCCATTAGTTGTTTATCAATCTTTCTCTTGCGTTCTATCATCTACTTAGCTTGATTCGCAGTGTTCATTAATCGTTAGTCAATCAGTCACTGTTGACTCATCCTTCTCCTACTCTCTCATTTCCTCCCTGTACTGCTCCCCTGTTATGACTATTTTAAAGAATAAACGGTGAACTCCTTCAAATCCGATTTGTGGAAGAAGAACATCTTTTTTTTTAGAGTGTACCTCAATAAAACCTTAATATCATAGTCAATCATTCTGATTTTATTTGATACTAAAATCATGGTTATTCTTGAATAAAATTATTCGAAATAATGTCTGTCCATAAGCATTCGAGATATACAAACTCTGCTTGTGTTATTATTAAATCCATATTAGAATATTACATGTAAGTTTTGGATCTCTAACAATGGTGCATGCTGGTGGTAAATGATCTTTTAACCATTGTATATAGTCATCATTGCTGTTTTTATTATAATCGGAATATTCAGCATCATTGTCTTTGTTTGATGTTGACTGTTCAATATACTTTTCATCTTTACATCGAACATTTAATGCTCGAATTTTGAGCATATTCTCGACGAGAGAAATAATACTTTGACGATTATGAATCAGAATAGAAAGCTTTTCACATTGAACACCTAATGGTGAATGACTCAATGTAATACATTCTTCTTCATTGAAATAATGATTAATGTTTCGTAAGTCGAGTTCACGAATGGATACATTTCTATATTTGAATAATGATGTTTGCAAAGGTGTTGATTCGTGTTGACTTATGCTTAGTCTGATAAGATGAGGTGCTCGATCAAGTAATGCTTGTACTTGAGATTGAAAACTATTATTATGAAATAATATTTTAAGTGACTCCAATCGATTGAAATTTGAAACAATTGACCATAATTGATCATTTATAGGAAGATTTATATAGAGACAATTAATTTTAGACAAACGAATATAAGACGGAATCGGTTGATCAAAAAATGTCGGAGAGATTATTTTACTTATGCTATTATAAAAATCTTGATGATCATCTTCAGGACATGTTGATTTATACGAGATAGGTAGGTTTTCTTCGTAGCAATTAGACAACGTGTATAGATAAATCGTTCTATTCCATGTAAGACAACGAACAAACCATTGATGCTCATCGATCCAGAACGACGTTTGAAATGAATTAATTAAATCATCGACTCGTTGCTGTAAGTTTTGTCTCAAAGGCAATGTAACTTTCATTTTCAATTGAAATATTTGAAGATTAGGCAGGTGATTACGAATGATTTCCTCCCATTGGTTACCATCAACGATTTCAGACGATAGGTCGACATTCAAACGATGTAAATTAGGTGTATTTTGCAAGAAAATACCCATATTCGAAGCATTACACGTAAAAGAAGAACTTATATTCAAATCAATCAAGGTTAGAAGAGGAGAGGGAATATAATTATTATCGACAAAAGACAACACAGATATCGAAAGGCATTTAAGAGCAGGTGTATATTCCAATAATCGATCTATTTGATCCAATTTAACTTGGACTCTTTCTATAGACACATATTCGAGAGATAAGGAGGTTTTTGTAGGTGTAGGAAATACGCATAGTCCTGTAAATCCAATACCAATCGTACAATGGCTAAGTTTTGAAAGACTCCAAATTTGGTTAACCATTAATTGAAAATCAACTTGACAATCTTGATAACAATTAAAGAGACCTAAATGAGTAAGATTACAAAGATGATGACATTCTTCAACGATTTTCATCAGTATTGAATATGAACGAAGATTAAATAATGAAAGAGATCGTAATTGAGTAAATTGTTCGAATGATGGACTATAAGAAAGAAATAGTTTAATTTGTGTTGGAGTTTCTTCATCGTCAGTAAGATCAAGAGTAATCATATAAGCTGCCATTGTTGGTAGATATTGTTGACATATCGTATCGAAATCACGTTTTGACACAGAATTAAATTTGAAAGAACAATTTAAAAATCGATCATGAAGAAGGAAATTTAATCGGAAGTTGAGACCATAAAATGTACGAAGAAGTTCAACACCATTGAAATAATTAAATATATCCAATAAGATTTCATTGGGTAACAATTCTAAACTCATTGTATCTTCTTACAGTTTTCTAAGATATTTAATAAAGCATAAAGTGCTGTATTGTATAAAATAAATAAAAAAAATTCACTTTTCTACTATTAAAATCACAGTCAGTATTATTGTTCTTTGCTTCCTACCATTTGATACATGAGTCAACTATATAAATAATGAGAGTGGTCGGAAAGAAAGAAACATGCGTCGTGAATAAAATGAACAAGCTTTTTCATAAATAATTACGTAGGAGGCGTTTCATTTATGTTGATGATTCAACCAATGAACCTGGATAAAATCATATTAACTAACACGTTTTAATTATGTACCATATCCTGATGACAAATTTGCAGTCTAAAGATGTCGCCACATCAACATCCCGTTTTATTTCATATTGAGTAAAAAAGAAAGAGCTGATTGTTAAACAATATTGAATCTCATAGACATTAATTAATTCATTTTCCTCAATATCGATTCATAGACGATGGATTTCGTCGGTTTCAATACTGTCGAATCAGTGGCGGATCTACCTGTTCGGCGAACCGGCGACCGCCACCCCCTTGCGAATTTTTTTTCTATTTTTCCTCAACAGAAATAAGAAAAAAGTAGTGGTAAGACATCAAAAAGGGTTCCAAAACCATTATTTGATCATGACCGCCGTTCCCTTGGGCAAATCGCCATCCTCTCACTGGTTTTCTGGATCCGCCCCTGTGTCGAATAAATTCACGATTGAAAACCGATATGCATCTGGATATCAGCAATTGTGTAAATAAAGCATCTTATTTTGGATAATTAGTTTATTACTAAGTCGATTGGTTACCATTCTCTTGTCCCCAAAAAATGAATGAATGTAACTTAGTTGATTATTCGTTGAATATTCAACTAGATGTAGAAAAGATGCTTCCTATAGATTTATATATCTGATCAATTACTCTAATTATTAAATTTTGATTTTCTACGTAAAAATTCTTGATTGGACAAAATTAAATCGAAAATTCAAATCGTTAACGATAATGATAACGATATTGATGAGAGAAACAAAGCAAAACAATAAAGGGATTTTGAGTAAAATATTGGACGAATGTAAATAACTATCGCATTCTTTAAAATAGAAAACAAGAAAAATATTACAATAATCAATATGTATAAAAGTATAGTTGGCGAAGTTCGACGTCTTTCTTTATCATAGTATATGACATTTTACAGATGATTGGACCGGGTGTGAGTGTACAGGGACTTTATGATTATTCGCAAACAGCCACACTCTCACAGACTGGTCTACTATAATTCACACCCAAATTGATGAAATTAAATTGAAATTGAACAATTATTTTTATGTGAAAAATCAATGTACAACAGTTGTTCAAACAACTGAAGATCTTTATCAAGATTATGCATCATCGAAACCTACTAATGAAATAAACAAACTTGATAAACTATAGAATAGTAAAGAAAATTGCTTTTTCAAATTGATTAATGATTTAACAAATTCATACCGTAATGTTGCTTTGTCTGCTCGATGTGTCTCATCGATGTTTAGTAATTGGGTTAATTGTCTTCTCTGCTGTCATATTCTTCGATAAAAACTAAGTGATTGCGAATCGTAAAAAGTGAGTTTTGAGAAAGTTTTCTCAATTGTCTAAGCTTTTGAGCATTTTATTATTATATTCATTTGTAAGTATTATTGAGATCAAGATATTTATCCAAAATATTAGAACTTCTTGAAATATTGATAAAGTTTTATCATATTAATTTTTTTTAGAATAATTAACGACAGAATTTCTTCTAGGAGACATTAATATTATTAGATGTATGTGACAGCGAACAATATGAAACAAATGCGTAGATTTTTCGTTATGAGAAACGGTTGGTTCTTGTATTATGTGCCACGAGAACGAATCTCGTCTACAGAATTACGGCTTTATTGTTGTGAGCCATTTTTAATTAAATGAGAAATTTGACATGAGAAAATTATTGTTTAACACATGAGTCAACATCGAATTCTGTTTGCTGAGATACAGAATTCTTTTTTTCTTCTTCTAGATATCATTCATTTGATCAAAGTCGATGAATATTGTATCAATATATTAGAAGAACGTTTGGGAAAAAATGGGTTATGCTTGTCTGTTTCATCTAAATCTCGTCTTTCTTTTCATTATGCGAGCTGACTGGCTAAACAGGTGGACGACAATGACAGAGAAAAGAAATATTCATGATAAGAAAACATTCGATTAGAGGAAATCTAGATAAGAAAAGAAAAGAACGTTGATGAGTAAATCAAGAAAAAAATTGACTTTAGCATAGCCAATTATATCAGGTATAAAATCATATTTATTGTAATTGCTGATTAAATATTTAATGAAGAATAATACGAACAATGCTATCATATATTGCACAAGACCAATGTTTGAGTTTTAGTGGTTAGAATGATCGGTGAAGATGAATAATCTTCAGCCAAGATTTTTCTTATAATTATTTATTTAAAAAATATATTAAATGTAAAAAATCATGTATTAGTCATGAAGATTTTAATGTTGTAATATTTTATAAGACATCATTTTTGAACATGAAATTGCAGATAATTAGTTTCATTAATCATCGTTTTCTAATTCAAGAAAATAATTATATCAACAATGATCAAAATCAATAATAGACATGGTTTTATTTTTTCAACCAAATAAAAAATTGTGAACATTCATATTGTTAAGATATAAAACAAGTGATAAAATATGTTTTGACCAATTCATTTCAAAATTTGATTTCAGTTAAAAATTGAGTTTCTAGTGTATCTGTTAATAATAGTTCAAGTTGATCTAATGCAAGTACACATGTAAGAGTAGTATTTAGATCAATAGGCGGTCTTCAGTATAGTAAAAAAAAAACTTGAACTTTTATCAGCGGTTTTTTTCTTTATTTCAAATAAATCGATTTTGTAAACTAACGTTTGCTTTTAGCGAGTAAGTCAGTAAATTGTTTGAGTGTATTAAGAAAATGGAGATCATCATTGAGCTACAATGATATCGAACGAAATTTAGCTAATTTTCGAGAATTTAATTTATCATCAACTATCAATAATCAATATTTATGGAAATTAAAATGAAATCTATTGAGTCTAGTTTTCTTTGATGTTTCATATCTTTCCAAGTATATATATGTATAGAATAATATCCATTAATAAATGTTAACAAAACACGTGAAGCTATTCCATACTGAACCGATTGCTGGATTACATCAAAGTTCCTTTTGATAATCGGTATAGAATGTGGATATAGATAAGACAAATCATACATATCATACACTCACGCGCACACCCGTTCTTCTCTCTTGTATATCTTTGTACAAGGCTTTTATTAATTTCTTATTCTTGGACGATCGCAAAGAATAATTTTTGCTCTAGCCTTTGTATCATTAACATCATTTCTGCTATAGTTTGATAAGCAGTGTCGCATCAACGAGGAACGAAAGAGAATAAGAATAACAAAACAAAGTAATGATACGTGATAATTTGTCGATTTATGACAGGAAAAAAGGAAAGAGCAAGACGTCTTTTGTTTCTTTCAGTGAAATGTAAACTTTGATTTTTCTTGCTTATTTAATCTATAGAAGTTAATAAAGTTCACTAAATTTACTTAGATTTGTGAATTAAAATTGAAAATATCTGACAACATCAAACTGATGTTCTGTACTACATAATGCTTTTGTATTATGTTGAATCGACTATAAATTTCGAAAACCAATAGTTTGAATGATACAAATAGGTTGTTTTAGTAACGTGGGAATGGTAAAACTGTATAGGCAAAACACACAGAGCTTCTTAAATCATTTTCAATGGTTTCGCTTTCTTTGAAGTTGTTTTGGAACGTTTTGTAAAGACGATTCTTTAGAAGATGTACAATCAATTATGAATAATAGAAACTTGTTTATGAAAAAGAAAGTTACATTGTACAGCTACCGAACTAAAAATATCCTAGATCACGATTATGCATGGGCATGAGCAAGACAAGTTTTTTTTTCTGTTACTCCAAGAAATTCGTCATGCATGCATATATGAAATATACGAGTGCCTACATTATTTTCTCTCTATAGCTTATTTGCATCACGAAAAAAACAATATATATATCATCGTGAATTACTGCTCAAAAATTATTTTTAAGCATTATTTCGTTGCTTTTGGTAATCATATTATATCTATTAATATAAGCAGTTTCATTGTAAATTTATTACTGGGCAATCATATGGTTTATCTCATAATATCGATCATTTTGATACTAATTTGGTATGTTGTTCACAAGAAATATAGAAAAAAAGTTCAATGTGCTTCAAATATTTCTGAGTACGATCATGCTACAATTATCGGAGGCAATTTTGGAAGAATGATCACTGGTGCTTATTTATCAAAACATTTCAAACGAGTAACAATCATTGAATCAGATGATGTACTAAGAAATATTAGATTATCCTTGTCATCTGGAAAGTTCAACATCAATAAGACGAGGACGGTTAACCCTACTTTAGTCGAACAGAGAAATATCGAAAATAAAAAACTCGAAAACCAAAATGAGGGGTGAAGGTGAGGATGTAAGAGTGAGGGTGAGAAAGATTTCTCCTTTTATAAACTTTCATTTTCAACACTTCCATCTTTCGACTTTTGNACGTCTTTTGGATAGGATGATTTTCGACTACTCGAAATCCGATGGTTTCCGATGTACTCGAAATCGAAACAGAACGGACAAAAAATATATATATGACATTTTCGAGGGCTCATCGTGGTCATCGCATGATTTTTTTTGTCTGCTTGGGTTACCACACAATCTCATGTAACTTCGTGTAAATATCAAAATAAAATTTAATTCATAGAAGACTACAAACATTACAATTGAAAAACTTTGAGTATATGAATGAATACATATGTGAGATTTTATTAAACGCTCACATTCACACTCATTTTTGTATGGTTAAAGGTATTAGCGTCAAAGACAACAACGCTATACATAAATTCATGCGTCTTTTACTGACAATCCAGTGACTGATTCATTTTCTATCGGTAACTTTAGAACATTCAAATATCGAGATTAAATCAATAGTGGTATGGGATTAATATTATTAAAAAAAAGGAGATTATGCTTGCCTATTTATTTTCTTTCATTGATTTATAAGCACACCACTTTATTTTATATAAAACCATCGTGACATGTAGGATTATTATTTATCAAACCACAGCAAACCAATGTCGTACGTTTTCTTATTTTTTCTTATACTTGTTTTCCTAATTGCTAATGGAAGAAGTGTGAATTGTCCCAATCGACAGTGGATAGAGCATTCTCTGAATGATTCTTATATTCCTGGTGCGACTATCGTCGTCGTCAATGGTACTCACACACTTTATGAACAGGCTTTCGGCTATCATTCTTTTTCACCACCACAGTTTATGGATGTGGATAAGTCAATTTTTGGTGTGGCTTCAATTTCTAAAACACTCATCGCTGTTGCTGTTATGCAACTTGTTGAGAAGGAGTTGGTTGATCTTGACACAGACATCAATCGATATTTATCGGAGCCTCATCATCGTATTTTTCATCCAAACTATTCATCTCATTCGATTACTTTACGAAGATTACTCTCTCACTCGTCGTCGATTGCTGTCGATGAAGGCATACAACTCAGCTTGTATCGACCGGGTGACGCTGCTTTCGAACAGTCGACATTAGCTGAGACATTGTTTACTAATGTAAATCCTAACACATCGAATTGGTTGCCAAAGCCACCGGGTACTGTGGCATTTTATTCGAATGATGGTTCCTCTTTAGCTGGATTGGTTGTTGAACGAGTAGCAAATATGCCCTTCGATCGATATGTCAAAGAAAAAATTATGAAACCACTCAGTATTGATATTAACAAAGTAGGTGTTCGCTTAGCTGATTTTTCAAATAGAGAAGACCTCGTTAAGCATTATGCTTATGCATTTAATGCGTCTAACCTCAACGAATGGACACAAGGAATGCCACAATTGAATGTGACACAACTTTCGGTAAACACATAAATAATACTTTTAGAATGTATTCGTATATTTTTTTTAATAGGACAATTTCCCCACTTGGCTATATATTCCATTCTTCGGTTTCAGTACCTATCCTGCTGGTCTCTTTCGCATGTCAGCTGGTTCTCTATCTAAATTTCTTCAAATGTTTATGAATAATGGATCTGTTCTTCTCAATCCTAGATCCGTTGCTGAAATGAAAATGATAGTAGGCGGTGGTCTCATTCCATATTATGATCCGAATGGAATAGCCAGTTCCTCAGTTATACCACTACCCAGCTTTGGACTCAGTTGGAACTGGCAGACATTGAGTGATGGACGGCGATACATTGGTCATAGTGGTTCCCTTCCTGGTTCAAGACATTGGATGTTAGTTAATGCAAACAACACTGTTGGTGTTATCGTTCTTACAAATGGAGACTCTAATGTGCCAAGTGGCCGATCGGAACAATATTATAAGCTATTGGAAAAGATTCATCTAGCACTCTTCCAATGTTTCGAAACTGAGATAGCCAAGTCGTCTGCATATCATAAAAATGTAACATTCTTTGAACTTTTGATGGTCATGTTTTTTCCTTTTATTTATTTATTTTTCATGAAGTGATCATTTATTCTTAAACAAAAATGAGTTTTGCCAATAAAGTTAATGTAACAAATGTCAGCAATACTAAATTTTTAACTCTCAATTTTCATTCGAAGTCGAAATTCGAGATTCATAGCAGTTTACTGTTGTATTGCAAGCACATTTGTCGAAAATTGAACTGTTTTTTCAATCAGGTGATAAATGATTTTTATGAAAGGACACCGCTTTCTCTGCAATCAAAGAGTGTACACAGTAAAGAATACCTGCCTTTTCTTCAGACAACTGTGTCATAGTACCTATCAAGAGTGTTTGAGAATAGATCGATAGAGAGAAAGAGAAATTCTTAAAGAGAAGAGGACTACGCAGAATCTACGTATGTCTTTGCATTTCATGAGAAGAATAAGGGTGTGAGAGTGTTGATCAGTGAAAGTCTCACGTCCACGTACCCTCTTGTGTATACGCACTATTGCGATATCCATCCATTGGTTCGACAAGCAAAAATTCATTCTAACGACCATGGATATACTTAAAAAACAATGATACGGACGTGAAAAACAAAGTTATGATTCAATCAAACGAAATGATAAATCGATTGCGAAGAGCTGATCCAGACGTTGTTAGATCAGATATCGTTGACATTTGGTTATGGCATGGATTCGAATACAATCCTGCCATTTTGCAGACTAATCATATCTTTTCTTGTAATGAACTGACATATGCGATGCTACAATGTCACTATTCGAATCTTAAATCAAGTAGCAAAGCACACTGAATGAAATAGATATATTATTCGGCTGCAGTACGATTTCCAGCCAGAGTTTCAGCTTTCATCGATTATGTGTTATTGATTGCGAAAGTTATTACATTCTTTCTGAAATGTGTAATAAATCCAAAAATCTGATTCAATTTTGAATATATTATCCGTCATCGCACAATGATTCTTTGAGAAGACCAAATTGATCATGACAGATAAAACTAACCTTTTGATATGTGCATTTCATATTATCACATTGTTGCTTTTCATCGCTTAGATCCGACCAATCATATTAATCATCGAAAAAATACTCATCTGGCATATACAAAACATATACAGCTGAATACCATCGTAAATCTTGAATCAATCAAGATACAACAGATCAAAAGTGTATCTTAGGGTTATACATCAGACAATATCTCCATAAGCTTGCATCTGTTATGGATTTATCTTTTTTCATTTCAATTTCCTACAGTTTCTGTGAAACTTGGACTCCTTGAAAACAAATCTTTCTAATGTTTTCTGAATGATCGAAGATATTGATATTCACACAAATCGTTTCCCTCATGTTTGATGCAAGATAATACTCATCAGAATATTATTACATGCCACGGAAGCAAATGAGTTAATCATCAGAAATAATGATAATCACTTCAGATCTTATTATCCTCTGAATAGGGAGAAAAAAGAATAATCTTCCTGATGCTCCTGGCAATGGGCTCATTAATGTACAAGTGATTCAGAAGAAACGATTCAAACCAATAGGTGCGGATTCTTTTCAACGTTACAGCACTCGTAAGTGAAAGCTTTCTTTGAATAAATATTGCTCATACAATGAAATGAAGCACAAGAACTAAAATTTGAGAATCTTCAACTTTGAATTAAGAAACATCCGAATTCGGAACAAACACAAATCACTCTATGACATATAAAATGAAGAAAACACGAATAATGACGTGCAAATAGCGATCATCACACATACAGTAAATCGCAAACCGGCTGATTATGAATGTAAGAAATGAAAAATAATGGGCTTTTGCTAAGAATTTACATATATAGGTCTAAATATTGTATATAAAAAAGAAATATTTGAGAAAAACAATGATCGATTGATAATGTAAAATTTCTATAGCCGAATAAGCTTTCGTTTTGTGAAATAATATGCTGATGATGACGATAACTACTATTATTGGGCTTCTAATACTTTACATTCTTTGCCGTCAACTACATAAAAAAAATATGCCTTTCTTTATGAGAACTAAAGCAAATATGATATATAACGAATTAAAGAAAGAGTGGGTTCGATTCTTTTTTTCTCTTTCTGTCAAATACCACGGTTTAAGTATACGAAAACAGCGCAATGTCGAACGAGACAGGTATCAAGTATCAAACACAGATTTTTTTGTTTTTATATAAAATTTCTCAAAGACATTTTCTTCTAGCTAAATTTAATTCTAAACTTAAGAAAAAACATTTAAAGTTTCAAGAAATGGTTTGAATAACTATAAAGGAGGTTTCATGTTATTGCCGACTAAAAAAAAAACATTTCTTTTGAATACAGGTTTTTCGCAAAAATTTGATAGCCTTGACTTCGAGCATTGCTGTTCAACAAACACATTTCAAATCTGTTACCTCACATTATTCATAACACTATCTTCAAGTTTTCACAAGAAATATAAATTTTGAAATATATCGTCTATAGTTCAGAATCAACAACAACATGATCAGCAAGACTCTTGCATAGTTGTTGATGGTATAAATTGGTTCTATTATTGGGATATAGAAACTCTTCGCTTTGGCCTTAACTATCAAGCACGATCAGATGATTTGTTCATTGTAACGTATCCAAAAAGTGGAACAACATGGATGAAAACAATTGTTTATACTCTATTGACAAATGGACAACCTTTTGACCTTGATAATAAAGATTTTTTTGAACGGTTTCCCTATCTTGAATTAGATGATGAACAAGCCATTATCACCATGCGACGACCGGGTGCTTTGAGATCACATTTACCAATGAATCGTATCCCGTACAATTCGCAAGCAAAATATATATGTGTAATTCGAAATCCAAAAGATGTTTGTGTATCCTACTATGCATTCTACAATACATGGGGTGGTGTACATCGTTTGAATTTCAATGAATTCTTTGAACGTTTCATTCAAGGTCGTCTACCATTCAATGACTATTTTGAATGTCTTCAATTAACTTGGGAACGACGTAATGATGCAAATGTTCTTCTTGTTTCTTACGAAGAGATGAAAAGTGACATACAAACTGTTATACAAAAAGTGAGTAAGCTCAAAAAAGTGAATATGAGCTGTTAATCACGAAGTCTCTAGAATACAATTGAAGATTTTTTATTTTTGTTACTTGTAAACCGATTGAGATAATTTCTTAGATATTTCTAGATTTTTTTTCTAACAGAAACTAAAGTTAGATGTTTGTTTTTTATGAACTAATGGAAATGGTTCTTCAGTTGAAAGTGACATTGAACATCTTCAAGTCACACTCAACGTCATCTTCATGTTATTTCGAATTTATAAGTTGTATCAATTATGATTTTATTGATTTTTATAGAGCAAAAATTTTCAAATAACATCAAGAAACGATTCAAAATCTCAAGAAATTCCTCATCTGTATCTTTTTCTCCTCTCTACATTTATAATTGTTTTTAAAAGTATTCATCAATTTGATCTTCAATAGAAGAGCATATACAAATGAACAAGGTACAAATCAAGAGCTATTTTTTGAACATAAAATTTGGTAGTCAAGGAATGAATACCCGAGAATGAGAAACATATACTTGCGTCATTGGAGAAACAATTTCTTTCAAATATGCAAGTTTAAAAGTGATCTATATTATTCATGCTGATGTTGTTAAAATCCGAAACGGATACTTATTTTCTACATCAAATTCTTATGTAGAGCCAACACTAAATCAAAAGTAATAAAAAAGCTTCAAGTATATAGTTAGAATGTTCTTTAAATCACAATATGAAATTGTGTAATCATTTCATTCTTCACAAATGGAAGTTTTTCGGCGATAGAAATCTTATTTTTAAATCTGTCAGTATTTAGCTGATTCTATAGAGAATTTCTTAGAGATAAAGTTCATTTACAAAATTCTATTTTCTCTCAACTTTTAATTCAGTTTGTCACACAGCTAGATAAATGTTTGACATGAATTGATAAAAATTGTACTCTATACTATTCACCTTCAATTTAGAATTTTCGCTACAATTGTTTTGGAGAAAAGCGCTTTAAACTAAGATCGAACACTTTGATTACTCAGTAGATTTAATTTCGAGAAGAATCGATTACTGTAATCATACTAGTTCCATCAAACTTTCACTTTCATACTATTGAATGCAGCACTATTACCTCCATGTCGTCAAATTTGGCAATATGATGTCATTTTCGTAAGACAAACCATGAGGGTTTTTAATAGATCGCTTCATTAGTGCATTTTATAGATTTTTTCGATCGTCGTTTGACGTATTGAAAAAGGTGCAGACGTATACTGATAAATTTTCAAACATATTCTAGGTGGCTACTTTTATCAACATTCATTTGACCGAAGAACTTCTTCATAAAGTTATTCTTTACTCATCATTCGACTATATGAAAAATAAATACGATGACGTACGACGAAAATTCGAAACTACATACATCGAAGAAATCAAAGATGAAAGTGTTCGTACTCGGATGTTGAAGCAATTTGATGGTGAACCGAATATGGAATTAGTACGCAAAGGACATATCAACGATTGGAAGACGTTTATGTCTATAGAACAAAGTGAACAAATCAATAACAAATTTATTGAAACGTGTCAAAAATGTGATGGACTCAAAAGTTATTGGTCGAAATGGAATATTTTTTGACGTTTTTATCAATATTCATAGATTTAATTTGGCAGTCATTAGTGGAATATAGTACTTAATCAAGCAGAATACGGAAGGTTTTCTATTGATATGTCAATGTAATAAAAGGAAACAAAACATTGATATTGAAAATAAAAATGACGTATGAAGATGAAGTTCTCGTCATCTTCACCCATACGCTCTTTCCGTTTCAAAATCACAGTCCAATCATGCTACTTTTTCATGTTCTCTCTCCATAATTGGACGAACTATTTGAAAATGGTAGTTCTTTCTTCGTTCATCTTTATCCATCCACCATCAAATAATATAACATTGACTACTGCCTTTAAATCATAGAAAATATTTAAAGATACATAGGAAAACAATTTTGCTTCAACAAAAGAAATTTTAACAGTACATGTGTTCTATTGGTTGAGAACCAGTTAAGGATGAGTAGATGTCCATGAAGACGAAACCTTTTAGAGAAAGTGAACAGAAATATGAGATCATGAGCTTTTTTTTCTGTTATTGATAATTATCAATTTAGCATTTTTGTGTAATGATTCATCTTATCTAATGCTCATTGTCTCTATTCGTTCAGTCGTTTATGTTTAACGTTCACAAGAATTACATATTTCAACTTATAATAATTGTTGATTTGAACAACAATTGAAAATATGATCCTTACTTATTTTATAATGATGAGACAATGACTCTTATCTTATGCTCGCTAACTTTTATTAATATTTTAGAACCTAACCCTGAGATTGGACAAGTGTAAGTAAAAATAAGCCTCACACTTGTTTATTCACTCTCAACTCTTGCACAAAAATGATTGATATTTATTGATTTCTTTGAAAACAAAGATTCTTTTGAATATATCCAGATGAGCAAACGATTTTTGAATAATGTCTATATAGTTATATGGTCTTTTACGGCGCCATCCTTAAGTAATATGTTACAAATCGTAAATTTATGTAAAATTTTTTCATTTCTTTAGGCATGATTAGGTTGAGCAAATAAAACTAGGAAACAAAAAAATTCACTTTAAAATGGTACAAAAAAAAACAGAATGTTTGAAGTTCTGTAGGGTATAAAAAGTTGAGAATAAGAAGAAATCAAGCACTCAATTTGAACATATTAGTCATTAGATAAACGAAAGTAATGGCTCAATGCCTTATAACAGACTTGCATCAACGTGGTTGGTTTCATCAATACAAACGGACTGCAATATTGATTGACAACACGTAAAAAGTCTGTAGACAATTGTCCTGATTTAGCTGCACAGCGAAGAAACCAATGATTGTACCATAGTAAAAATTTGATCATCAAAGGCATTCGTGGTTCAGGATGCTTAGTTGTATCAGAATCACTACCTCGTTGATAAGTTCGAATTTCACCATTTTTATCAGTTTTAATGTTGATGTTTTCCAATCATTTGTTGTCAAAGAAAGCCAACAATTCTTCAGTAATGACTGAAGCACGTCGATTGAAAATATAAGAGATATCTTCTAATTTATGATAATGTTCGTCAAATATTTTTCCCAATTCTCTTGCATGCCGTAATGCATGTGTCATGCCTTGTGCATATTGAGGATTAAAAGCACACACTCCATCACCTAATAAAATATAATTGTGAGGCCATTTTTTGCCTAATAATTCGACATATTTTCGATCATTGATCGCCCGCCGATATGGGACTAATGGACTACATACTTTCGTTGATTTTAATATCGAATTACATTCGCTATCTAGATGCTCTTTTGCCCATTCTAATAAATTTTCATACGAATCATTTGGTGGATATTCTGCATTGACACAATGAACTGCAATCGTCGATAAGTTTCTTAAAGAATTTTCATCATTTGTTTTTATTGTACGCATTGGAGTTATATAGCATCCTGTATTATTATCTGGTAAATTAGTGTTGCAGCCAAGTATAGATATTGAATCTAATGATGGATTTCCGGTTTTAAATCTTTCACCTATAAACGTAACATAACCACAACCAAAATGTATTTGTTCGGTTGGTACAAATCAATTGAAACATTCTTTCAACCATTTTATTGATGATGTATTGCGACCAGTACAATCAACAATAAAATCACCATAGATATCTAATAATTGTGAATCAACATGTTGTTTTAACCGATATTTTACACCTTGAACAGCATTGACTGATTGATCAACAACTAGTTGAATTGCTCTGGCATTAGATATCCATTCAACTTGATTTCCATATTTCAAACACAATTCTTTTCTCAAAGCTATTTCTAATGTAAAACGATCAATACCCAACCATCCCATATCTTCAGTCAAATTTTGATTTAATAAATTACCATTAACAACAATTCTTGCTTCATTTTTTAATGAATATAGACGAATATCATATTCATTTACTAATTTATCTTTTAAATAAGGAAATAATTCATGCAATATATTAAACCCTTCACCTTCGAGTATATGTATTTGATATATTTGACTAACACCTGAACGTCCTATTGATGTTGGACTTTCAAGGCGACAACGATAATCTAATATTTCAGTTGGTGTAGATTTGTTGAAAGTATCACTTAATACATCATCTGATTCGATAATTGTTATTCTTTTGAAATGTTTTGATAAATAAACAGCAGTGATCATTCCTTCAAAACTACCTCCGATAATAATAGCATGATCGTATTCAGGAATATTTGGAGCGCATTGAACTTGGTTTCTATATTTCTTGCAAACAACATACCAAATTATTATCAAAATGATCGATATTATGAGACAAACCATGATGTGATTGTCCAGTAATAAATTTACAATAAAACTGCTTATATCAATAGACATAATATGATTACCAAAAGCAACGAAATAATGTTTAAAAATGATTTTTGAGTATCAATTCGCGATGATATATGTATTGTTTTTTTCATGATGCAAATAAACTACAGAGAGAAAATAATGTGGGCACTCGTATATTTCATATATGCATATATAATGAATTTATTTGAGTAACAGAAAAAAAAATCAGTCAAATGTGACTTATTTATCTTTTGTTTAACGACTAAATATATATGTATTAGGAACTATAATTACATTAGTTTCACTGGTTGATCATTCTCATGACGCATGCGTCATCAAGTGCGAAAAAAACAAAACTAGTCTTGCTCACATACATGCATTATCCTGATCTAGAATATATTTTCTGTTTGGTAGCTGTGCATTGCACTTTCTTCTTCATAAACAAGTTTCTATTGTTGATGATTGATTGCATATCTGTCAGAGAATAATCTTTACAGAACTTTCCAAAACAACTTCAAAGCAAGTGAAACCATTGACAGTGATTTAAGTAGCGCTGCGTGTTTTGCTTATCCAGTTTTACCATTTTCACGATAATAAACCAATATATTTCCATCTTTGAGATTGTTAATTTCTAAGATTTATAGTCGATTCGACATGCAACAAAATCATTATACAGTAGGGTGTGGGTGTGGGCGAACAGGTAACCCAAGCCGACATCCCACATCCACACTATACCTAATGTTGTAAGAAAAAAAAATTAAATTTACAATACAGATTTTTATGCAGATAATATCAGAACAAAATTAAATTGGCAATGAAGGAAAATAACGATAAAGATTTTTCGGATAGACTATTGAATATTGAACAATTAATTGTTTCACTCGAACACAATTATGTCGCGTTTCATCTCTTATAAAGTTTTCTGTCATCATTTTCAAATTGTAATAATCGATTTTTAATTCAGTTAAACGAGGTAGAGGTGTTTTTGTTTCGTTAAGAGAATCGTTCAACATAACGAATATCTGCATCCTTGATGTCAAGTGAAATAAGATAAGGATATTCAACAATTAAACACCAGTCTTTATCAAGAAGATGAATTTTTAAGAAATGAAAAATTCATGTTCGAATAGAACTTTATCCCATAACTTCAAATGAACAACAGAATTAAATACAATATTTGGAATATTATTTGTAATGTGTTCGAGACGATAAAATTTAAATGGAAGTGAAAAAACGCGACATATCATATTGAGAGGGTCAAAATAATCTACTATACAAACTATCTGTTAATGTTCTATATTTGTGAAAATTCGTTAAATATCTGAATTAGATATACGAATAGCTGGATCGGCAATGACATTTTCAGAAGCGATATAAAATGTGAATGTATGAAGCCGTGGCATATGAATAAGAATTTCATTATCAATCTGATTGCCACCGATGAATATGGGTCCACCCAAGTTATGGATATATAAAGTTAATTCTTCGAGATGGACCATTCAACGAAAAAGTGATGCAACTAAAATGTTACATCCTCGAGTAAGACTATAACATATTAATGAGAAAAATTTTAATTTAGGTAGATTATCCTGAAAAATAGAAAAAAATATTTATAAATTTATCTGTATCAGTGTAGCTAACAAATAAAATCACATGAACTATTAATCAATAGATATAATTCATTTTTCGAAATTCTGTTCTTAGATGTTTTTTGTATTCTATGAAATATTTATAATCATTAGTAATAATGATTATTTTGTATTTATTAAATTCTGACAAATAGGGAGTGTGTGGTGAATAATTCAACAAAAAGCATTCGATAAAAATTCATTATATAGATATTACAAGAAAAATTATTAGTAAAGAAAATTAATTGTTCTTTTAAATAAGTGTGCTCATTTGAATAGTATAAACGAATGAAGTTTTAAAAAACTCGATTGATTAAAATATTTATTTTGCAAGCAATTATATATTTAATTTTTTTTTTAAATAGATAAATAATTTCACCATATTTAATAGGAAAGATATAAAACACAAAAAGATATTTTTCTTGAAAATCATTTAATAAGTACAATGGTTGATTAACTATTTTCATATGAATGAAGATTAATTATGACTTAACCTCGAATAACGTCAAAATAGCTATATACAATCTATTACTAATGATTTTCTAATAATCAAAGTAAAAACATCATATTTACTAATGCAGAAATCTCATTGTTTATTGTACTTGTAATTAATTTGATTTTATCTTCAATATTAAATACTAATTAGAAAACGATAACAATACTTTGTATTAACTCACCATGTTGTAAGATGTAAATGTCGAAGAGGAAAAGTCATTGATGGTAAATAGTATAATGATAAAAGTGGATAATTGTTGATAGACGGTAGCACAATAGTCAAATGCTTTAGATTTTTAAAGAAAGCAAAGATAATTGCATAAATATTCTTAGTATACTCTTCTTGTGTTATTTCAATATTGTTTTCATTACTGATAAGAATGAGAGATCTGTAATTTCTTGTTTACAAATACATCGAAAGGGAGACTCGTCTAAACGAAATACATATCCTTAAGTCTTCTCATCTCAATATGTTTGTATGTTAATCTTTTCAAATGTCTGTACACATGAATTCCTTACCCATACAATAGCATGAAACAATTGCTTTGTTCAATTAAAAATTATAAGTTCAATAAGATTGGGATAGGTACCAGCACGACGAATACATTCTATAGAAACATATTCAAGAATGAGAAATTTGACATTTTTATGAATTCTTGGTAATATATCAACACAAAATAGATTTAGTATTGAGTCAGAAATTGAACACATCTCGTCAGTTGATTGTAATATAGAAACAAAATTAAGTATGTTACTGAAGATTTGTTTCTGCTCTATAATGTCAAGCTGTTTCAAAATGAGAAATCATTTTTCATTGGGCAGATCAAGAAGATCAACATTATGCTGATTCATTTTAAAATATGGTTGTAATACTTTTCATAACACGATATATATGCACTTATCTATTAATTCGTTGTTTGTAAGCACTTTCTCCCATTGAAGAAAAAAAAAGGTTGACCTTGTTGAACAAAAAAAATATAACATTGACATATAGGCCCCAAATAGACTAGAACAATTAAAAGCGAATAAAGAAATTTCTGTTTTTTTGAGTATGTTTAATTTATCGTTACGTCCTAGGACGTAAGGGAACAGAAAAAGAAACAAGAACGCAGAAATCCGACGAGCAGAGTGTAAGTACAGGGATTGGTTTATCAAAGAGGTATTGGAAAACTCGTACTGTCTACTTTCTTTGTCTGTGATTACTCTCTATAAAATTTATCCACTGGATTAAATATAATTCATGATTTTCAATCAGTCATTTTACTCTTATCAGTTGGAAGAAATGGCCAATACTTAACTTCCTTGTCTTTATTTGAGTGTGAATCTCTATATGAGTCGGTGTGGGTACGATTGGTTCGGGTAGGTGTAAGTGTTCATAGATAAAGCAAACACCCACACCCTTACCTTTGCTTACTTCTCAGTAGTGAACGACAGTCCAATTTGATTGTAGTGATCGTTACTCGTCATTTAAAATAATTTAATGAATCGAATTGATCAAGATAGACATTATACAAATCTTCATTTTCTATTTAACAAAAGTGTCATAACAATGAAATTTTCATGAGAATGCTCTAAAAAAGATCTAGATGTGCGCTTGTCTTTTCTTCTGGCATATATTCTAGATTACCGATATGTCTTAATCATCGTAAAAAAAACTGTTCTTATATTCGAACCCTGTATCATGTAACGTTTCATCTCCTTTCTATGATCGATTAAATTCATTGTTATTCTTCAGACGACTTTTGAATCAATAATAAAATACAGAAAGAAAATAAATAAATACTAGAACGAAAGAGAAGAATTGAAAAGTTACACAAAAAAAGAAATAACAATGAGATAGTACGCGAACGCGAGCATAGAAACGATGAATTTAATTCACACATAGGTCTTTTTACATCTAGGTCAATGCTTCCAATCGGCCAGAGACACGAACGAAAGAAAATTTTGTATTTTTTTGTATTCGAAAGAATGGAATTAATTGAGATTGATCGAATAAAAAAACCTCTGAACAAAGAATTTGTTGATTTCGGTCGGAGGAAGCAGAATACCAAAAGTATTTTTGAAAAGAGAAACTAGATCAATTTGTTTCACTTAATATCTTAATCTGTGAAAACCAGAACAAAACAATTTTGTTCATCTTTTCATGATATAGACATCGTTTAAATTGACATGGAGATTTCTCAGTATTTTTCACATGATTTCTCCTTTTTCAACGTTTAAGAATATATAATGATAACGAAATTTTCATAATAATAGACAAGTCCGAAGTAGCCATCACTCATAATTATAGCAATTCATTGCAATGTCACGGAGAGTATAGCTTCCCACGTCACATTAGTAGGAAATCAAAAAGAATTGAACTATTCATTTTCTTTCGCCAAGTGGTGCACTTTCGCTAAAATTTTGACGTCTTTTGTGATTCATATTTGTCACAATCGAAAGAAATAGAGATGAGATGCAATTAAGATTTTATTAGAATATTTCAAAAAATATATATTCCTGACTAATCTTCTATTTTCTATATGCAGTTATTCACTTTCTAGTGACTCTCCAATCATATAAACAATAGTGAAAATAACCTTAAAAACAAAGATTGACAAGGATATTTTTCGAAAAAAAAAACAATAAGCGCGCTACACATCACTTATTGCATGACGTATTGATTAGAATAAGAAAACATTGTAGGCATGAAGGGAGAAAGATAGGTTCCTCACGAGTGATATATAAAAGGTGGTTGCTATTGCTGTTCTGTATATTTTTACTGTTTTTTACACTTTCTTTCAACAAAAAGATATGCGAGCTTTGATTTCTTTATATGTGGATAATTGGCGCCTCTCTCGAATGTACTTCTTCTCAGAAGAACGTATCTATGCTCGATGTATGCTTCTAGTTTTGATCATTATGGAATTGTTTAGTATCGGTGTGAATGTATTATTAACGTATTGGAACAAAGATTTTATCGATACATTTCAAAGATACGATCGACCAGCCTTTCTTCGTTCACTCTTATATTTTACTTTCATTGCTATCACAATCATAATCGTATCAGTTTACAAAGATTATCTAACACAATTATTTCTTCTTCGATGGCGACGTTGGTTAACAAACGATTTTCTTAGCAAATATTTATCTAAACATGCTTATTATCATATGTCGTTGTTAAAAAATGATCGTCCAACAATAAATGATACAAATGATAATCCAGATCAAAGAATATCAATGGATATTAATTCATATACTGAAAATATCTATACTTTAGCAATAGGTCTCTTAAATGCATTTGTGTCATTAGTATCCTATGTCATCGTACTCTGGTCTCTATCTGGTATGATCAGAATAAAAATTACTCCAAATTTTTCGTTTGAAATCAAAGGACTTATGGTTTGGTCTGCTCTTATCTATGCTGGATTAGGTAAGAAGCAAGTTTCTCTTCTAAAACACGTTCTCTTATTCAGTTTTTCATGAAACATACGGTTACCCAAAGCGAAGGACGTTTAAGATTGGTCATCACAATGTCTGATAAATGTCGTGAGAGTGTTCTTAACAGAATTAGACTGCTTTTCTTTATCAAACTCTTGATTCAAACCTAATAATAGATTTAAAAACAAAAATTCTATGAATACTCAAAATATGCCTCAGCTAGCTCAAGTAACTTATGCAGGCTAACTTTCTAAAAAGTCCTTGACTACGACATAAGTCAAATGACTGTTTTCAAGCAGAAAAAATCAGGATAGAAGAGTGTGCACACCTAGTCGAGTCAAGAGAAGCTCCGCCTACACCTACGCTCCAGACTCGACATTCATGGTGATCTAATGGATAGCACAACTATCTGTTTAAAAAAAAATGTAGTGAATAGTTAACTTTGAAAATTTCTGCACTTGTTTCTTAAAACTTGATTTCATCATTTCAAAAAGCTTCTCTTTTTTAACATTCATCACAAACTGAATCGTTTTCAAGCAATAAAATTGCTGCAAAATTCTTATTAAGTAAACATGAAGCCAATTTTCATATATAGACGATTCCAGAAGACAGCAAAATGTGTAGACATTTTCATTTTGGTCACATTGAACACATGCATGTGTCTATTGCTATGATGAGTATTATGTAGTAGAAAAAATATTAAAAAGCTTCTTTGTTCAATGTTACATCATTATGTTTGAAAGTCTTTAAGAGGGAAGAAGAATTTTTCAAATGTAAATCATTCATTCTTTTTTTATTCGCAACATATTGCTCAAGTTTCCTAAGGTTTTATGAAACGTTCTTGAATTTTGACTTTTTCATGTAGAGTTCAGTGAATTTTGAAGTGTTATAATTTTGAAACGTCTACGTTTTTTTCTTGGAGTAAGATCTTATATATCAAGATAAAAGTTGGATGTTTTATTAAGGTACTGTGATTACTAATTTAATTGGTCGAGCTCTCTTTCATTTGAAATATGTACAAGAACATTGTGAAGCTAATTTTCGATATGGACTTGTTCGTCTTCGGGATCATACAGAATCAGTCGCTTTCTATCGAAGTGAATTAAATGAACAGGCATCATTAACATCATTCTATCTCGAAATAATATCTAATTTACGTCAAATTATTCGTCGCAAATTTATTCTCAATTGGTTTAATTCATTCTACACAACGGTAGCAATTATCTTTCCATTTCTCGTTGCTTCTCCACGATATTTTTTACGCGAAGTTACACTTGGTAATTTATTACAAATAGCTAGTGCCTTCGAAAGTGTACATCAATCACTTTCATTTATACCCAATTCCTATGGAATTATTGTACAATGGCGATCAGCTACGAAACGATTGACTGAATTTCAATATGTTTTAAATGAATTACATAAAGCTAAGCAAAATTCTGAAATTCAATTTCTCTATTTACCAAACGAACGATTTATGAGAATTCAAGAATTAAATGTTCGATTGCCATTGAAAATCGGTGAAGATAATAGTCGAATTTTTATCAATCGTCTCAATTTAGTACTCGAAGCTCATCATGCNCTTGCATATATTAATATAATATTTTTTTATACAAGAAAATAATGTGCTGCTACTACTTATACCATGAATTTTTTTTCTAATAAAAAAAGTCGTTCAAATAAAAAGGGTAAAATTAATTAGCTGGTGGTTTCATGTTATAAATCACCTACTTAATAATAATTAACTGGAGCAAGAAGATGATCGACAAAATAAAATTAATTGAATGGTGATTGAAGCAGAGGAAATGGAGATTTAATTTCTTTCAATTGAATAACAATTACACCATTATTAGAGTCCATTTGACTGATTACTCGCATTCGAGTAGCTGGTAAAAGAAGAATTTCATCTTCTGTTTTGTAATACGAATGGGCACAGATAGACTTGCCAGTTTCACATTCGATACGAAATAATGTTCTTACGCCTGTCGTGCTCAGCAATTTCTCTTGTTCAAGAAATTTACGTAATCTAGTGCAGGAACTAAACAAAGTAAAAGTAAAATCGACAGAAAACATAATGATAATAGAACTAACCTGAATCCCCACCAGATAAACTCCTTGCCAATTGGATATTGAGCACTTAAATCACCTTTCACACCACCCCATACTGTTGTTTTTATTGATGGAAGTTTCCACAGAGCTGTTAGAACAAGTTTTAGGTAGGAGAGAAATGGAGTAAGTTTATCTCGATTTGCTTCTCGTAGAGCAGTATTAATATGAATATAGAATGATTGATTATCTGGTTTCCATTCCATTGTGTACAATTGAATAGCAGCTGATTCATCTTGAGTAAGTTCATCAGTAACAACAATGGATCTTTCTTTCGCAATCCATGCATTTCGTCTTATATTCGAAATTATATTCTCCAAGTGTTCGACAGTATTTTCCAAGGGTAGAAGAGGCATGTCTTCATAACCTTCGATTCTAAAGATAAAATGTGACGAATAGTATTTCTTATAGATAATAAATGGAAAATTACGGTAAGAGCATATCTTGATGTTCATTTCGAATATCAAGAAAACGTGAATTCAGTTTGGATATTTCAGTATTGTTGTTTGATGTAGCATTAACAGGAGGAATAACCTTGTCTTCTGAAATGAAACAGATGCTTAAAGAATTGTTATCTGTATCCTATATATTTCAGCTATCCTTTAGTATTACTCTTATACCATTCATATTGCAAAGGATTTCCTAGAAATATTTGAATCATGAAAATAGATCGTTATAAAATAATTTGATGTAATAGCAATTTCTGAAAACTTATATCCTTCAGGCTCACTTCGATTTCCACGTGTTGCTATTAGTCAAAAAATAGAATCAGAAGGATATTAAGGAGAGATAGAAATCGCGAATGAATTCTAAAAGAAAGAAATCGATCGAGCGAGACGAGGAATAAAGAAACTTGAATAAGCACAAAGATTCATTGCTGTTATTTTATAGCTATTATAGTTGAATTTTTAAGATTGAATATTTTCGAAATATATTTTAGTGTCTATTAAAACCAAAATCGTTAGCATAAGTATGAACAATAACACGATGATATTCGAGCTTTTTGCTCGATTGCGAAATGCAGCGCGAAGCTTTGAACATCGATTTTCAGAAGAATGAAAATGTTATAAAAAGTCGATAGTTGCTTTTACGATCAAATGCTATGTTTCGTATCACATTAATTATTGTTTACTCACTTGTTTGATCGTCAGAAAATCCTTCTGACATTTTCTTAGCATCATTTTCATCTGAATAAGGTTTCATCATTATTGATGAACATAATTTTTCAACTTCTTTTAACTTCTTTTCAATTTCTTCTTGTTCAGCAAACTAAAAGCAAAAAAATAATATTAGAAATGTAATGATCATAACGATTTTCTCACTTGATTTGTTTCTAACCATATCAATGTATTTTCAAGAGCATCGATCATTTTCTTTTTATCATAAACATTAATTTTATCTTTCAATTTTTCATCATTAATTGTGGTCTTCATGTTAAAACAATATAATTCTAATGAATTTACAACTTTAATACGATTACGTTGTATCTCATCTTCGTTTTTATATTTTTCAGCATCAGCAACCATACGTTCAATTTCATCTCTAGATAAACGCTCTTTTTCGATGGTGATTGTAATTTTATTAGATTTTCCAGAAGTTTTATCATCAGCTGAAACATATAAACTACTATTTGCATCAATTTCAAATGTAACTTCAATTTCTGATCCGTCATCCGAATTTGAAGAAATGTCAGCGAGTTCAAAACTATCAAGTAAATGATTATCTTTCGTCATTGAACGGTCACCTTCGAATACGTTAATAATAATTCCTGATTGATTTTTCGGAAATGATGTTAATGGGAATGTTTGCGTTTGTTTTGTTGGAATTGTTGTATTACGTTTAATAATTGCTGTCATAAGATCATCAACAGTTTCAATACCCTTAAAAGAGAAAAAAAATCTGATAGAAGACTTCTTTTTTTTTTAATTTTACTTGCCAATGAATGTGGTAAAACGTTCATTAGTAATAAAT